>RPOG01000015.1:67607-157940 GCA_008086565.1 Thalassoma bifasciatum | reverse complement strand
TGTGGCTCCAAAATTGATTGATAAGTGAAAAGTAATCCCTCACAAGTTTATCAGTAATGGAAATAATAGTTTAAGCCACTTTGAATACTGCTGGGCTAGTTTGTCAGGTTTCTAATGTGACTGTGACTCTTGTGAGCCATGCTGACACAAGTGTTTCTTCGCCTCTGAGCCACATTTCTTCGTGCTGCACTCAGTAGTACATGGTTCTCACATTCATCCTGTCCAACATCGTTTCAGCCTGAGCAATGTTGCCTCACATCACGACACATTCATGTTGTCAGTGCACACAGCCAGATGCACACATAAACCCTTATGGTACACCCAGATGGGAGCTTTTGTTGGTCTTATCCACAGTGGCCACGCTTCATTAGGCATTTTTAATTTGAATTTATTTGTGTTGTATTTAGTGTGTTGTTCCTCTATTGTGCTTTGTAAATCCCTATTTGAGACAAACAGTAGTTCATCCAGCCTAAATCCTCTGTGGTCAGTGAGTTAGAGGTGTATAAATAGAGCCCAGGTAAGTCTTACATGGCTACTTTGAAAAATTAAGTGGCTTCTGTGAAAAGAGTATTTCTTGGCCTGAATAACATCCTAGAATTGAAGTGTTTAGGTTAATCATTTTGAGAGTAAGTTAACATTTAAGTCTTTAAAACCCCTTGAAAACAATCAGTGCTGATTGTATCACTCCTTATCCTTGACCCTGTTAGCAGCCCACTGTCACTCTCATTTCCTCATTACACAATCTGCTGCCGAGTCCTTAGCAACTGGAGGGCGATTGGCTGTCAGCACCTACCTGTCCCTTTTGAATTCTAGCAGGTCACCATGGCAACCCCATTATAAACATGAATGTAGCAGGGGATTGTGAAGGGAAGCAGGAAGTGTGAGTCTGGCTATGGCGAAGGAATTGCTCCTTAACTCACACACAATGACAGATGTTTTTCAAGCAGCGTGACTAGTTGAGAGCTTTCCATTAACAGTTTTGTCTGAGAAGAATCTATACATCTTTTGTTTCCTTCTAATCACATTTTCTAAGCTTATTACATGCTTCAATAATAATTACATATCCAGCTTCAAGCCACAGGTATAGCTAATTTCCATCCTGCTCTATTTTACTGTTTCCTGCTGTTTTTGTATACATTTAATCAGCTCATATGTTGCCCCTTTTTCTCAATGAAAAGACCAGCTTTTCCTTCCTCTCCCCACCACCTTTTGCACCTGCCTCTGAACAAAGTGATGCAGCAGGGGGCCAGATGAATACACTATCATTGCCTCCCACAATTAATAGATTCCTCCCAGACCATCGTAATATATATCTTTAAGGGGGAAAGTGTAAAAAAGGTCACAGCACTGGTTAGTTTACCTTTGTATTTGTCCTTATAGACCACAGGGTCTCCAATAGCTCTTTGGCCTCCTGTTGCTCACAGGCCCTCATTAAGTAGCTCGCCAAGTAAATGGTAAATGTAATGAATAAAAAGATAGAGGAAGAAAAAACAGAGAATAATCACTAAAGCTTTGTCCTAAGCACACCTCTGTTTCTATCCAACAATGTACATTGTTCATTGTTTACTCTACTACTTAGTTTGTTCTGGTGTACATGGTATAATTTTCAAAATTACTATTTTTTTCTTCCCATTATTGTTATTATTATTATTATTATTATTATTATTATTATTATTATTATTATTATTATTATTATTATTATTATTATCACTTCATTTTGCACCTCATTTGTTGTTATGCTGGCTCAACAATTTCCTCCAAGCAGGATCAATAAAGAATACCTCATTGTATTCTATTCTATTCTATTCTATTCTATTCCATTATTGGCATATCAACAGAACCCAGATAACAATAGCATAAAGCAAACTTTAAGGAAACTTTTCCATTTAAAAAAAGCAAATTTGATTGGAGAGGATTTGCAAAGCAGAATGATAATTTCACAAAGGACTTATTTAACATTGTCTGTTTGCTTGCTAGCATGATGTTAAAAAAAAGACTCAAGCATACTATACATATTAGCACTCCCAGAGCAGCTATTTATAACAAAGCCAGCTGCTAGCTTGTTTAACAGTGCTTGTTTCTCAGGCCAGGATTTTTTTAAAGCACATCGTTATATTTTTTTTCTACATTAAGTAACAGAGGTATTCACAATGCCATAAATAACACACCAGATAATTAAAACTGCAAGAAAACAAAACATGATAAGGCTGTTCATGTTCAAAAGAAGAAGTCTCTGACGTTATTTCAAGTCTGACTCTGTTACAACAAAAGCTTTTATAGATAATGTTGTACAACTCCTTAAAATCTCTTAACTATATAAGTGCTATTTTATTGAAGCAGATAGTCATTCAAAATACTGTGATTTTCCAGTTAAAGTTGAGATATGTTTTGTCCTATTAGCCTATAATTAGAGTCAAAGCTAAGTGTAAGAAAGCTGGAATTCAACTGTAGCTGATATTTTCATCAAGATTTCCAATCACTGGCTTATAATTCTTTTCTCATCATATTTTACAGCTCTGTGTCCACCACTTTCTCATGTATTGTGGCTGTAAATTACCTAACACTTCTTTTTTTATTCTCCTGTACCTCAGGCTGACAGGCTATTGTCACTAAGCCCCTAACGAGGTGGCTGACCCTGCCAGTCATGAGAGGAGAGTGCTTCACAAAAGCTCTCACAGCCAGTCAATTAGCTGTTTATGCACTTTTGTACTTAACCTGTGCTGTCCACACCCATGTGTGCTCATTCCTGTTACTGATGACTTTATGCAGCATTTTTCAAATTCAACCTTTGGTGCTTGAATAAAGAAAGTGGCATTACCAAAGCAGAACAGAAATAGATGATACACGAGTTGTTCATTATTAAAACTGTACAGAACTGAGAGTTTGCTATAACATGAGAAGAGAAGGACTGGGTTTCATGGATGGAATAGTGAGCACAGATCATACAGATGATATCACCTAAACATTTCCAACCAAGCTGGTTTCTCATGTTTCTCAACTATCAACTTATCTCATAGCTGATGCATGCTGTTTCCTTTTCTCACATAGGAACAATGTTTTTTTTAACACAGATATGGATAAGTTCAGAAAATACTAACTTTTGTCAATAAAACACCTCAAATATGAAGTCAGAAGGGAGATTGTGTCCTAACCTGCCCTTTGTGATGACCTGAACTCACCTGGTCTCTCTGTGAAACAGGTTCAGCCTGTGATGATTTGTTTTGGCCAGGCTGTGTCCACTCAGTCTGCAAAAGTCTTTTAGCTTTATATTGTTCATTGTGCTAAGGGTAACCTCCTTCATTTTCACAATTTTCTCTCAGTGCTGTTTATCTCTGTGTCATTTCTCTCTCTTTTGTGATCTCTCTGTTAGGCGAAACACACTCTAAACCAGGAAAAAATGTGTTCCTTTGAGATGTCTGTCAGCAATGTGCAGAAGCATACCTTTGATTCTTTGATTCACAGCATGTTTATATGTACGACTTAGCACATACTTGAGCTGTACTACCTAGAGAAGTATTCAAAGAGGTGATGAAGCTTGTTCGTGTTTGAGCGTTCAGGTACACTGGTTTAGGTTTTATGGCATTGAGCCTCAGGGACACTGCTGTATGACGACAGTGTGACTGCTGTTACCTGGCATTCTGTCACAGCTGGACGCTGGCACTGACGGTGTGGAAATGTCTGCAGCTACACAGACAAACGCTTGTACTACATGATGTTGCTGGTGAAAGTTATAAACAGATGCTTGTTGTGTTTTTCCTTATTCATGGACTCGCACATTACATGTCTGCATGTCCTGTTTTCGTGTGTGAATACCACACATCCACTCATTCAGTGCTCGCATTGTATCTGTGGGCGAGCTCATGCGGTGATGTTCAGGTCTTTGGTACATGAGTGTGTAAGCAGTGTCAGGCGCTGCGTCTGTTACCCTGACAGCCTCTCGTCCACACAGGAGCTGTTGTCACATGCTGGCTGGCTCTGTCAGTGCTGAACAGGAGCTGTAGCGCCATAGAGACGCAGCTGACACTTGTACCTGCATTCTCCCTGCAGAGCAGACTTCCCCCTGCTGGCCAGAGATAGAAGGATAGATTAAGCAGCCAGACTGATAAGATTTTTATCTTGAGAGTGTTGAAGTATCTGAAAGTGAAAATTATAGTAATCTCTCTTGAAACACTAAAACGCTTTATGCTCAGCCTAGGCTTTTAATTTTTTTTTTACATAAAACCATCCGTACACTCAGATATCTGCAAGATTTTAAAATCAGAATAACCTGTACATGTATATATATATATATATATATTTACTCTATGCATTGCTGCTCGTGTGTGTATTCAAAGTGGAGTAGGGGCTGTTAATTTGACGTGAGAATCTCAGGACATAAGGTTTGTGCTGCTAGTTGAGGACTACTGATGCTCTGCTTCCCTCTAGTGGTGGAAATAAGCCACAATTTAGTGAGTACCAAGCCTGACACTTGAGCCTTTTTCTTGGTTCTGTTGACCTTTACCCTTAGTTTGTGCAGGTCAGTGATTTTGTATTTCTAAATAATGTTTTTTTCTTAGTTCCAGATTTAGATTGAAAGATAGAGCATTAGTTGGTAGTAAATGAAGTGATTAAACACTCTTTGAGATGAGAATAGGTAAATATGTGCATCAAATTTTTCAGGGATGCAGGGTTAGTAATACTGGGTGTTCTGGCAAGTTGACTTATTTTCCACAGTGAGGAGGCTAACAAGAGCGTAATAAAAAAAAACTGTAGTGGGAGCTGTATTATTCAAACTGTGTTGTGAATTAAAATCTGTGCCTTTACAAATTCACATTTTTGCATCTTATTTCTTTAATTTCCATCACCCTCATTCTGTTTTTCACCGTTATAAATCTTAGATGAACATTGTTTTTGCAAGAACTGACATGTAACATGCCATGCAGCTGGTCTTCATATCATTCTGGTGACTGTCAATATTGAGTTCTGATGTTATCTGATGGGAAACATAAATTAGTTTGCTCTACCTCTGCACTTTGCTCCTCCCTCTCCTGTGACTCCCTCTCTCTTCCTCTTTCTCTCTTCTCCATCTTTCTCCCGCTCAAGTCACACCCATGCTAAGCCCTGCTCCCCTTCTCTCCCACCTACCTCTCCCCACACACCCCTTCCTCCTCCATTCTGAGAAAGCCTTATCAGGCTTGTCACCCTGTCGCCTTTCCCTCTTCCTTTCTCTTCATCCGCTCTACAACAAGTGTGTCAGCGTGTGTGTGTTGTGTGTGTTGCTGTGTGGTTGAGAGCTTCGCCAACATGAGTTTGCCTATGAACTCAGATTATCTATCTTTGGAGAGGATAGCTCGCTACCGCCACGCCTGCTCCAATGGCTCACCATACGCCACCAACAAGCCAATCGACATCAAACCTCGGGGCAGGAGAGGGTATGAACGCTGGCTGGGTCTGAAACTGTTTGTGGTTTGTTGAAAATGAGACCTTCATCAAAACTATCTGTGTTGTACGGACAACTGGTATGATTTGTTCTAGTGTGATTATTCCAAGCTTTTCTTATTTCTTTAATTCTAAATGATGCTGATGTCAGCTACTCGGTGTGTTGCTCTTTCTGCAAACGTTTCTTTGCAGAAGAAAAGTTGAGGTAAAGAAATTAAGGGTTGGAGCAAATTGTCAAATTGAAGATCCATGAAGTTCAAAATTTGCCTCTCTTAATAGTCTTAGTCTGGAAACTATAACTATGAGTGTGTGGTTCTTTGTGTTTGTTTACCTTGCATAAATTTGAACAAAGTATGTGTGTTCCTTCTTATTGGAGCATTATTTGGTGATCGGCTCCACCTGGGTAACCCAAAACTGAAGCTGCAGTCACAATCTGAGCATTGTGCAACTGTTTTCTACTTGGTGGCTTGTTGTCTTGTGTCAAAGCTGCAGTCTGCCTGTTTGCCTTGATAAACCCATAGTGTTAGTCCAAAGTGTGTGCAGGGATATGTGTGTGTGTTTGTGTGTGCGCAGGGATGTGCCTTTTCCCTGTGAGAGGCAGCAGGTACTTTGCTTTTTCAAAGAACAAGGTAATTGATGAATAAGCAGTCATCGTCTACAGCATCAAGTTGCTGGGGAGGACAGGTGCATTCACTAAACAGAGCGAGAGTAAGCTAATTATCAGAGCACTCTCTGCCCATTAACGCACACAGAGAGCTTTGTTAGGCCCATTTTCATTCTGCATTTCTGTCTTTCTCTGACTAATTTGTACCCAGTGACCCCAGACAAAAATAAGATGTTCTTACATATGATTTATGTCTGTACCATCTTGCTTTATATGTGTCTGAAAATGTTCATTCATGGGCTTCAACTCCATGTTGGTGCATCCATAGTCTTTGAAAATGAAACAACAGTAATGACTGGTGTGGTTTGTAGAGTCCATAGAGTCCTGTCAATACTGTAGACCAGCCATCTGTGCTTACAGGTTAAGTGCTATTTATATCAGCATTTAGTGAAGCTGTTTATCTGCACTGTGTTCTGAGCAGGGTTCCTGGAAGACATGTTTTTTTTTCTTTTAGAGAAAATCAATAGTTTTGTCAATTACTGTGGTCACTTAACCCATGAACCTGATTTATGACAATAATTGGAGACAGTGAACCACTAGGGAGCAGCAGTGCTCTCTTTGAGTTGTAAGGCATTGTATTGATGAGTCTTCCAAGGCCTGTTACATTTATTAGGTGGAATCTGAGAGCAGCTACCTTACACTCAACATAGCATGGGCTTCTGGTATGCCTATGTTAAATAGGTAAGTCCTTTTCCCCAGAATTTGTTAAAACAGGACTGGCAGTCCCTAGTCAGAAACTCTTCTCAGAGACATTTGGTCGTGGGTGAAAATAACAGTAGATTAGCAGTTTCTAAAATACTCAGACCAGCTCATCTGGCAGCAGAAACTATGCCACATTCAAAGTCACTTACATCAGCTCTCTTTCTGATGCTCAGTTTGAACTTCAGCAGGTTGTCATGACTATGACTATAAATTGCATTCAGTCAGCAGCAGCAGCCACATGATTTTCTAATTAGATATTTGCGTATGGTGTTAATTATTGCATTACACTTACTGAAACAACAAGTGTTAGCCTTTACATACAATGATGACAACCGTGTCTAGGTGGAGGTAGTGCTTTTTTCATACACTGATTAAAAATGAACAGGATTACAATTCATTTCTGTAAGTTCACTTCACCACTAGGTTTTATTTTCCTGGACTGAACACTGGTACAGTGGTTAGTGCACTATGTGCTAAGCTTGTGATAGGCTGTTAAACTGTTTAAGATGCACCTTATGTTGAATGATAGTTAAGATTGCCCCTTTCTTGATCCCAAAAGGCATAATGAGATTTTTTTTAAATGGATGAATGGATTCTATGTATTTTTCTTTTTTTTTCTCTTTTTTTTATTTGTTTCTGTACTTCACCTGTGCTTCCTGGAGAGGGCAGCAATGTAGTTAACTCAACCCTTCTGCTGCCTGTAAGTGTGTTTTTGATTAATGTGGGCACATTTGTCGGAAAAACAAAGGGTTAACTGGCAATGATAGATGTCTGTGTTGAGAGCTTGTCTCATAGTACACATGTTTCCATGAGTACACACCTGAGTCTATAAAGCAACATTTTGTGCTCTCTACTGTTTGAAAAATGTTTAAATGATAATTGTATAATTATTGTCTCCAAGTTATCTTTTGGGATTCTTGTGGCTGGGAGGAAACTCCACAGAATACCTTGTAAAGAAACTTTTTCTTTGTTGTTTTTTCCTTTACCACCTGGAAGGTACAGACTATTAAAACAGGATTAGTTTCATTTCTTAGCCCAAGCTGTGAACTACACCATTCTTCCATGCTTTACTGCAAGCATTTTATTCAGCTTATTGACTTAAAGTAACTCCCTTTAAAATAACTACATATCTCCACATTTTAAATTAGAGGTGTTTGACAGCACAGTGCTCTGAACACCAGCAGTTCACACCTTGTAGGAGTAAAATGATTCAAAAATGCCTTGGTTAATCCATTTTTGACGACATTCTGTAACGTGAATCCGAAGGACGCATGGTGTTATTCAACAAAGCCGCCCTTTAAATTGATTCCCAGTTAGCTGCTACTGTGAATACAGAAGTATCTGTTTGACATTGAAAAGCCTGTCATGACGAGCTGCGGGCTTCATTAGGGAAACATGCGCAGATCGTGCATTTGCTCATGTCATTTGTGAACGCGTTGCTACATGTGAGTACATTTACATTTGCGTGAACAAGAAATTAACATATCACAACCCCCTTGCTCTCCCCTCAGGTCAGTCTCCTTCCCTCAGTGACATAAAAGCAAATCTACGTAATTTACTCTGAAGCATATGCAGCCATGAAGTGGATCTTGTGTGGTCACTCAGCGTAAGCAATAAGCAGATCATTCATCTTGAACAAAAGGGAAGCATCCTCTGTCTGATGTCACATTCTGGTTACTTACGTCTATGGCCAGCTGCACTATTGATGAGATGGAAATATTCCCACTGCTTTCAATATGAGAGGTCTGGGATACTCTGAGCACTGATGCCTCTGATTTTTAGGTTGCGTGTAGTGTGTGTTTTCTGTCTTAGTTGCTCTGAGTTTGAAGTTTTTACCTCTTGGAGACACTGTTGGGACACAGCTGTGTTCTGTCCTACTTTTAAACTCTTTTCCAATTTGGGCTGCAACAGGAAGAAAGCTACAAAGAACAGTTGTCTGGAGTGCAAGCTGTGTATGCAGGAAAACAATGACACAGCCTCAGTCAAGCATTGACAGAGACATTATACATGTCCATGAATGTGAATACATGTGAATGTTTTGATAGTATACCATAGATTTATACTGCTCCATGAGCCAGACGCAGAACACATTTAGTGCACACAAAGGTGGAGTTTCTCCCTCGTCTTTACTGTATGAACTCACTAGTTGTGTGGTCTGTCGAATGTTTGGACAGAAGGTCCATTCTATGGTTACGTTCTAGGAACTAAGTCGAAACGTTATTTATAGTAAACAAGGGGTAAAGGGACCGTGTGAATAATAATAAATTCGATGTCGATCTTTCTGTGACGACTTCTGAAATAGACTTTTATTTGCTTAAGTTTGGTTTTTTACTTGACATGTTATACTATTATGAGAAACACAATATTCTATTCGGGTTGAATTGGATATTTTTATAAAAGTGTGATAATATAAGAGCCCTTATTCAGTACTTGTTTATACCTAAATGAGTATTTCCATGTGTCTTCCCAAGATATAATCATGTATGCATCCATAACAAAGTGTAAAGGGACGTTATTCTAAAACAAAAGAATCTGCTTTTGGCTTAATATGTAATTCAATGATTTGGAAAAAATTCAGAATAGTTTCTTGCAAGATAAAACACACTGTTATCCAAAGTGTCCCAGCATAATTGTCACTTTCATTTAGATTTTCCTTAAATATTATCACTCCCACACATTTATTAGTTTTTTTTATTGAGCTTCCTTTGTTTCTCTCTGCAAAGCATGCACATGCCTAAGCTGTTGGTTTTAGGTTACTGTGGCAGCCAGATGATTGACACAGTGGAGGAATGTTTGGATGCCTCCATGGACGATAGAAGTCCCGCCCTTCAAGGACTTACTACTACCAAAACAACTCCTCCCACTCCAGACATATCCAAGCTGGGAATCAAGAGAGGGAGAGAGAGAGAACAAGAGAATAGAAGAGTCATGTAACTGAAAGACATGGGCTCAGTTGCAAAGAAGGAGCAAGAGAAATAGAGAAAAAGNTTTGATAGTATACCATAGATTTATACTGCTCCATGAGCCAGACGCAGAACACATTTAGTGCACACAAAGGTGGAGTTTCTCCCTCGTCTTTACTCATACTTGAGTGATCAACACACCAGACAGCTTACAAACCTGTCTTCCAGGTAAGATACCAATGCAAGATCCTTGATTCAGCTTTGCAATAAATATCATTTGTTCCCCATTTCCCTGGCACACTTATTATTATTTAAGCTACAGCTAGAAAGACACTGCTGAAGACTTTATCTGAAAATAAACGAATTCAAACCAAAAAACTTGACATGTTATACTATTATGAGAAACACAATATTCTATTCGGGTTGAATTGGATATTTTTATAAAAGTGTGATAATATAAGAGCCCTTATTCAGTACTTGTTTATACCTAAATGAGTATTTCCATGTGTCTTCCCAAGATATAATCATGTATGCATCCATAACAAAATGTAAAGGGACGTTATTCTAAAACAAAAGAATCTGCTTTTGGCTTAATCATGGATGCAAGCAAACTACCTACAACTCAACTGTGAAAAGTCAAACCTCCTAATCACTGGTCCCAAATCCCTCACCCCAACCGCCAGCAACTTCAGCCTCTCCATTGACAATGTTTCCCTCACCCCATCCTCACACGTTCACAACCTCGGCATCATCCTAGACTCCCATCTCACTCTGGAAAATCACATAAATCGCATCACTCAATCCGCCTTCTTCCACCTCAAAAACATCGCCCGTCTCCGTTCATCTCTTTCCTTCTCCACTGCCGAAACCTTAATTCACGCATTCATCACTTCCAGACTGGACTATTGCAACAGCATCCTATACGGCCTCCCTGCAAAACAACTCAAAAAACTTCAATATATCCAAAACTCCGCCGCCCGCCTTCTCACTCACACACGCTCCCGAGATCACATCACCCCTGTCCTCCAAAAACTCCACTGGCTCCCCATCAACCAACGCATTCAGTTTAAATTACTCCTCCTCACCCACAAAGCCCTCCACAACCAGGCCCCCTCCTACCTCTCCAACCTGCTCCACCATTACACCCCTTCCCGAGATCTCCGCTCATCAGAAGCCCACCTCCTCTCCATACCACCCGACACCAAGCACCGAACCTGGGGGGACAGAGCCTTCTCTGTCGCTGCCCCCACCCTCTGGAACACCCTACCACAACACATCCGAGCCTGTCCAAACCCATCCACATTCAAAACCCTCCTCAAAACTCATCTTTTTAAAAGTGTTTTTAATGTCTAACTGCTTTTAAATGTATTTCATGTTTTTGTTTTGTCTTATCACTTTTATAGGTTATTATTTTTGTTATCACTACTGTGTTGTTTTAACTGATGTTTTAATTCTGTAAAGCGACTTTGAGTACCTAGAAAAGCGCTCTATAAATAAAATTTATTATTATTATTATTATTATTAATATGTAATTCAATGATTTGGAAAAAATTCAGAATAGTTTCTTGCAAGATAAAACACACTGTTATCCAAAGTGTCCCAGCATAATTGTCACTTTCATTTAGATTTTCCTTAAATATTATCACTCCCACACATTTATCAGTTTTTTTTACACTCGAAGGAAACAAAGAGAGACGTTTCGTACGTGTACGGATTCGACAACCAAAATCCAATGACACCGTCGGTCTACTAACTGTGTCACCTCCTTACAAACCTACGGAGGTACCTGCTATCTTCAGGGCGGGAAGTTCCTGAATGATGATGGTTTTGTTGAGGAGGGTGAGGTCTGTATAGGTTCGACCCTTAGTTCTCAGGGAGAGAGAGAGAACAAGAGAATAGAAGAGTCATGTAACTGAAAGACATGGGCTCAGTTGCAAAGAAGGAGCAAGAGAAATAGAGAAAAAGAGAGAGACAGAGAGAGAGAAGGAGGAAGAGGAAAGGGTACATTGGAGGAGGAAGAGATCTTATTTCCAGCTGTCAGGGGAAAGAAGAGCAAAGAAAAGAGACAGGCAGAGTGAGAAGGTGTAACAGAGTGAGCACATGGCTGGATTAGGAACTAGGAAGATCACAGGCTGATCTGGCAAGACAGATAAGTGCAAGTGAGAGAGAAAAAGAGAGAGAGGTAGACCAGAAAAAAGGAACCACCTACTGTCAAACAGTCGGAGCTCGAGGAAGAACGGCAGCAGTGTGGAATAATCTTGGTGTTTTGAGATAGCTGGTCTCTGGTTAGATCTGACAACCTGGATTACTCCACTTGTGGTTTGGACACAGGGACAGAAGAAAAAAGGCTGATTTGGAGGGAACCAGTTGTTGTACAGGGAGTGTGTGTCTGTGTCTGTGTGTGGGTGTGTATGTTTACAGATGTAATGTGTGTGGATGTGGAGGATAGAGCCAGACCATGAGTATCATCCTGAAGCCGCGGTCACGCTCCACCAGCTCACTGAAGACGACAGAGGGAATCTGGTAAATAATATGGGAACTTTGTTCTGCTGGAAAAATTTCTACGATAATCCTGTTGTGTGCATGTGCTTGACTCCATTGTTTGCCATCAGCTGGTTGAAATACCTTTCCTCTGGCTCACCGGCTTAGCCTTGAATACCCTCTTTTTTTATTGCATCCTTGCTGGTTTGCTGAGCAAATCTATAAAGTGTCATTGCTCTTCTTCTGTCTTCTGTGTACAGTAGAAATTGCAGTGTCTTCCTTTTCCTGACCAAGGCACTGACATGTACTATGAACAGATTAGATTAGTTCTGACCTTAACTCCAGCGCATTTTGTTCTCCATCAGAGAAACTCAATAAGATGACACTTATGTTTGTTCTAACAACCCTCATAGTGCTTAAATTTGAACTCTCTCTGTTCAACTTGGGAAAAATGACTTAAAGACAAGGTTATAGGGAAGCAGGAATGCATAATGTGTGTCGCTCCATACGTCCTCCAGCTTGCAGAAGGCTCCTGATAAAAGCAGGATGCACAACGCAATGCCAGGGGGCACAAACAGCAGCCTTGTCCTCCCCCTTCTTTCCTCTTGTCTCCTTCCGTCTCTTGTCTCTACTTGTCCTTGCTTGTCAGCACCCATTCCCAACTAAGGCAGCTGCCCTGTAGCTTTCACATGGAAGTTAATATTCACAGGTTTTTCTATTGTGATAGTTTGAGGCAGAGCTGTAAATGACAACAACAAGGCTGGACGGAGTACAAAGTGCTGTCGGGTTGATGGTTGCCCTGGCAGCATGCGTGTGGTCCCCGTCGGACCTCCCTCCTAGGTTCACTATGTTCTCACATTGTCACTTTATTAATCTGCTCCCCAGCAGGACATGACGCTCGTGTGAAATGAAGACGTATTAATTAGGTCTTTGAGGGACTGAAGCTCTGCAGATCACAGATGTGGTCATGATGTGGTGTCATACATGCATAAATCTGATTTTAGACTTGGATCTTGCTGCAGATTGTAGCTGCTTCTTCTCCTTTTTAAAGCAGAGAACCAGACCATGTTTGGTTTGCATGAGCCATCTTCTTGAATGGCGACCAAAAGCAGCGCTCAGCTGGACAAAGCATACCGCCTCCTCCATCTGTCCTGCCTGCATATCTTCTGTTATTTACAGTTCGATCAAAGCTTCCCTCACTAGTTTTTATCACTGGAATGTCTTTTATTATCATGCAATACATGCATTAAGAGCTACTTTGAATATTGCCCACAAATACCCAGGTTGTAGGTGATAAATTGGCTGGCTTTGTCAAGATGTGTGTGTGAGCAGCGTGCAGAGGGAGGATAGTGTTATCTCCTTAAGTCTGTTAATTCTCAAGAGAGACTCGCAAGTTAAGCACCTGTGTTTGTTTTTCTTAGCCTAAGTTTCTGACAGGGTATGTGTCTTCATTCGCCTGCAGAACTGCTTATGTGCTCTCAGGTTCACATGTGTTTGTGTATTTAAGACTTTGACGTGGTCTGGGTGTGACATGCCCCCTGCCTGTCCGAGCGCAAACAGAGCCCTCACCAGACCAACCAGTTAAAGCAGGTTTTCGTCCTCAGAGGATCTATCAGGAAGTTGAGTTGGACCGCGTTTGTCCGATTCTACATCTATTGAGCACCAGTTCCCTCCTTAATTCCAAGGGTAATTCTGCAATGTTTCTAGAAGAAGCAAGTATAAGTGGTGAAGAGTGTTTGTATCTGGCCTTTGTTAGTGCACCTTCAGGCATCTAAGACAGGCTGAAAATGTTGAAGGTTATGAGAGGTATCTCATACGGCCTAACAACGTGCAACTTATCTAACATTTGACCTTTGATAATCCAGACCTGAGACGGTGAATAGTACTGAAAATAGGTTCGTAGTTAAGTGGACCCCTCTGTATGGAGATATTGCTCTGCTTTGAGCTGTCTGACCTGAAATGATGCCACATTGCCATGGTGACCTCTTAGTAAGTCTTACATGACTGAGTTTTCTGAAAGGCTCAGTGACAGAAGACTCTAAAGCACTGTCACGACTAGGGGGAACATTACAAGAAAAACTAGTAACAGAAAGGAAGAGGGCAGGAGACAATGCAAACATCCTAACAGGCAGAAACTACAGTGTCAACGAAACCTACATATTTGTTGCTGCTATCTTTACAGAGCCAAATCCTCCTTCATTGATACAGAGCTGATTAAATTTAGATCATAAATTATAAACAACCATAAAAATTCAGTGGTCAAAATGACAGAAGTATCGTCAACTTATCTGTTTCTGAGCAACTCGGCCTGTTTTTCTTTCCAGCTAGTGAGCGTCAGGCATTCATTTCGTGCCTGCATATGTGTGAATGGCTGCTCTCTTATCATGTGTGGACCCCATGACCAAAAGGAGGTGTGTTTAAGTGCCTTTCCAGACATGTCTCGGTTATCAGCAAGTGGTCAGTTACTTATCTGCTCAGCCTGACTGCCCTGTGGGAGCTGGTCTTTTTACAGCTTGGCTATCTCTATTTTGTGTTTCTGGTGCTAAGCTTTGGTTTGACCCTTGCTGCTTTCCTTATGAGAAGAAAAGGACAGGGGTCTATGGACGTAAACATATTGCCCCTTGAAGCCAAATTTTGGCTGGAATGACGAGTGGGATATTATTTACCTTCATTCTTTTAGGTCTGTTTAATGTCACTTCACTTACCCTCACGTAAAAGCATTTTCTCCTCAGTGGGTCAATTTTTAAAGTCTCTTATAAACTATACTGATTTTATTTTTCCATTCAACTTTTGTGTGACCTTGCAGAGTTGAAAACTAAAAGCAATGCCAAACTTGCTATGTTAACTTATCTTGAGATAATATTTGATGCATGTGGTGGCTTTATTCCAGCACTTATTCATGGTCATCTCCAGTACTTAAAAACATAAAGAGGTAGAAAACCTGTATTTCTTTTGTTTGATTTTATGGCCCCAGGGTTGCATAAGCCATGCCATAAGTTTGTATTCTGGTCCAAGTTGTGTCCATGATGATCAGGTGGCGTGTGCTCACCTTTAAAGACTCAGACCAGCTTCTAATTGATAGTTGAAATCTGGCCCACCCAAATTTGCATGTTTCATTTAATACAATCATTAAAATTTCTTAAAGATGCATGCTAGCACCTCCAGCAAGTCCACGTCTGCGCTAGTTATGAATCATGAGGTTAAGAGACTATATATATCAGTTAAACCATTATCTCCATATTGAGGGTCAGATTTTCAAGCAAGATTCCATCTTTTCATCTGTTCTTGTCTTGTCTATATGTTTTCAACCCTACTTCAGTGTCTATCTTTACGCAGATAAAAGTATATTGCTCCCTTCTCCCAGAGTTACTCTTAAATATTGTGAGTTAGTACAAAAAGTGTCAGTCCTATCTCCTACAGTGTAATACGAGGACACAATATTCTCTTGGAAAAGTACAATGAGATACAAACTAGGTCATGTTATTCCATAATACTAGAACTCTGGTCCTATTCTGTAAAAGCTGCTATATTACAAATTCAAAGTGATATGAATACACCAGTAATGCAGCAACTTTCCATAATGTGCATAATGTGCAGTACTTTCTGTTTATGTGTCACCTTTTGTCTGTGTTTTCTCCCCTGTAATGGGTTTCTGTTTTGCACTCAGTACATGGTCAAGGTTACCACACACAAGTTCAGGATCACGTACCTACACTCCCGCAGCGTGCAGTCCCTCCAGTCCCCGTAAATAGAGACACTTGAATGCACACGCACTAACACACACTCACTGCCTCTCTCTCTCACACACACACACACACACACACACACACACACACACACACACACACACACACACACACACATACTCACACACAGCTCTGTCATGTCTCTCCTTGTCCTTTCTGTCTGCTGCTGTCTGTCCTCACAGCTCTCTAAAACAGTCTTCCCTAACCCTGTTTTGACTTACACCACCAAACTCTTCACAGACACATCAGTGACACTTTTTTGTTTCTCTATGTGAGTTTTATTTAAACATGAAGCAAAAGTTTTTACTTCATTTTTTATAAGAAATATTTGATTCAAATGCTTTTTAGAGTATTGTTTGTTTTTTTTCCCAAAAAGAAAATCATTTTTAATTTATTCAACACTTTTAACAGGCTTTGTGGCCCACAGAACAAACTCTCACTCTTCTTGCCTCAGCTGATCATTTTTCAAAGACTGTAAGGTCCAAATCTCTGGAGTCTGTCTCCTCACAGTGCTGGCGTGGTGTTTATAATTGCCAGTGATGAACAGTGTAATAAATTTATGTATGTGTGTGTGTGTGTCTGTCTGTGAAAGACAGAAAAAGAGAGGGAATTTAGAAGGAAGCGTCACAGACACTCAGAGGGAGGTGAAAGGAGCTGTAAAGTGTCCACATGTGTGGAGTAATTTCATGAGCAGAATGCCACAAAATCACAGCAGCACATCAATACTTCACACAGTGACCTTTAAAAACTACAGGCTTCTTGTTGAACAAGAAGACGCTACACCACCACTGAGAGGTTCTCTATCAACAAACCAACCCCCTTTTTTTCCCCCAAACTCAAGCATGAAACCTTACTCCTGTGAGAAACTCTGTCCCTGTAGGCCGTCTTTTTGTCTTCTCATGTTGCCGTGGGCTACGAGCTCTACATGTCTCAGCACACAGGGCCATTGAAAGTGCTGTAACACAATTATTTTATACGACGTGCTGCTAGAGATCAGACAAATATTTGACTTAATTATGGAAAGACAAGCAATGAACCCATCAGATGGTTGGGTTTGCCAAGTCTACAAAAATAGGATATTGTGCTGGACTACCCAAGACAAATGTTCTTTTTGAGAAGGAAAATCTATTTTTTTAGTGTGTTATGATAGTCCAGAATCACACATTTGAGCTCCACAGGGTTTTAAATTTGATACGTGAAAACAGCACCTTCTATGTTTCATCCCTGAATCTTGAGCTTGAATTCCTCAGGGGGAAACTGACAACAGTAGGTGAAAATTGTGATGTTCTACTTTAAAATGTTGATGGCAAGCTTTGTAGGAGCCTTATGAATTTTAATTTGCTCCTCTGAATTACTGTTATCTTAATGTGGGTGTTACTTCAAGGTTAAGTCTGCAGAGTACTTTCTAATACCCTCAGTGAATTACAAGGAATAAGGTATCAGTTTGATGTATGAGTAATTTGCCGCTCTGGTACAGATTTATCTTCATTCTTCACCACGGATGAGTTTTCAGAGTACTGTTCTGCTGAAAACTTGTAGTCGAGCATATTATTTATTCCTTTTGCCTTTTTTTGACTTTTTCCTGGATATTGAAGTCTCATTCTTTTGTCAGCCTAACTATGCTTACAAGTCATCTTCACCTTATGTAATGCTGGATTAGCCAACCAGTCCTCCTGTGAGTTGTAGTCATACTCTCTGTTGTTTGTCACAACGTAGTCATATGGGTGTTGAAGTTTTTCCTGCATTTATTACTCAGTCCAGGTTGAGCTCTTTTGTGTCAGAGCAAGGGGTGCTCACGCTAGTCTGACATTCCCCATGTGATGTCATTACTGCTGCAGTACCTCAGCAGATTACCTGGAAAAAGCATTTCCGTCATTCCCGAGAGGGTGTGGTTGTGGAGTGAAACTGTGAACACACACTCGGTTTGAGACATGCACACATTGCTGTGAGTAGAATTACGTGTCAGGGGCTTGGCTGAGATCTCTGTCATTTGTGACGTCAGAGTAAGTGTGATTGTGAATCAGTCGGTTGAAACATATGCTGGGTGTTATATTTCAGCACCCTCCCTCGCTCCCTCTCTGTTATCTCTATCTTGTTCACTGTCAGGATACACAAGCCTAAACACAAGTTATCACACTCAAGAACAGCTGGGGAACAGTTTGATTTGTTCTTTTGATGGGAATGTACATACCAGTGATGTGAGTTTACGTTTTACCACCTGTAGTGTAAAATCAAACACTGATAGATCACCTGGAGTGTGTGTAGAGACTCTCTACTAGAGATTATATTTATAAGAAATTGATATGTATGATTTATAGCTTAAAGGAGTGACACTGAGATACATTGACTATATTTACACCATACTCAAAAGCCAGCCATGTTTCCTAATTGAGTATTGAGCAGGAAAACCAGGAAGGATCATGGCAGCCATGTCCTTATCTGTTATGGATTATGGCAATGTAATATAAAGACATGCTGCAGTTTCTACTCTCAAGCCCCTGGACTCAGTATACCACTGCTCTCTCCTTGATGGTGACAGATACACCTTATATCATTGCATCCTGTATGAGAAAGTCATGTCATTTAGTCACTCACAGCTCATTTAATACCCTCTAGAAAAAACTCTAAAGAGAATAACCTTTCCCTCCCTGATTTTTTTTTCTCGCTTTCCTGATTGATTTGTGTTGTGTATGATTATTATTCATATTATTATTGTTCATATGCCTGTGATTTCATCAATATCAAAATGGGGGAAACCTCAATTTCTATTTCCAAGTACAGATAAGGGTTTGATGATGAGGAAGAAACCCCTGAAGAAAAAAACAGATTTAATCATTTATATGCAGACAAAACTACTAACTAGCACTGTGGTGCCTAAATGTCACAGTTGCTGTTTTTGTAGGTTTCTTAAAATTACAGAGAAAGACTGAAATTTGAAGTTTGGAAGTGAAAGCATGCAAAGTGGGGTGAGTGGGGGTTAGTGTTTGTTTAAAACTTAGGGGATGTCTCCGTCTGAATGTTGATGGTATTAATTTCATTTTCTTGTAAAATGATACCACTGTTAACCCTTTAAGACATACCATGCCAAGTTTGTCAGAGTATATCTTTACACTTTTGCATGCTGTAGTGTCTTTTTTGCATTAAACTCTTGTTTTACATAGATCCAACCTTTATATCCAAAGTTTTACGAAACATACAGACTTATGTCCAGTCTAAATAAACAAATTGCTAAAAAGTGAAATAAACCATCTAAAAAATTAATGTTTTTTTTACTCAAATTTTTCTAAATACAGAAATTTCATGGCTGTATCCCTCAAAAGTGTAAATGTAAAAAATGTGATGACATGTACTGAAAGTAGGATGCAATTTACTTTCAAAAAACAAATACATAAATTTCAAATCCACCGCTGGTCAAATTGTAGTGGTGGCACTACACTTGGCTCCAAGGGGTTAAAAAGTTTAAAACATGTATAACACAAGTCCATCACAAATGAAATACATTGTATCATGTCATTTCTGTATTGCAATATCATATTGCATTAATAAATATTGTCATTGCTTTACGTCACATCACAGGGCATCATGTCACAGCACCCCATCACACCAACTGCATTCCTTCATATAACACTGTACAATGCACATTGCAGTGTATCACGATGCACCACATTACATTGTTCCGCAACACACCAAAACTGACTACACTGCATCTTATCACACCATTTCACACTAAGCCCTATCACATTGTATAACACTTAACTGCACTGCACTTCATCACGTACACATTAGCTCCTTGTATTATACAATTGAATTGCATTGCAGTGCACTGGCTTGCATCTTATTGTACCATATTATATCTTCTCTTGTTATGTTGTCACATATTGTGGCGTGTCTTCTCTTGTCTTGTCATGTTTGATCATATGATACATATTGTGTTTAGTGTGCCATAGTGCATCATACTGGTTTGAGCTGCCCCATAGCAAAAACCAAATTGTGTTATCCCTGTAGTACAAAAACTTCTCAACATGATTGAATTCCAGTAGTATATACTCTAAAGTCACTGTTTATGAGACAGAAGTGAGAGTGTCATGTGTAAGTCAAGTAGGACAGAATGACTGAGAAAACTTTCTTGGGTTTTTGCCCCCCCCACCCCTCACATTCTCTGCTGTGCTTGTGTGTGAAAGACAGGGAGCTAGTTGGAGACAGCACGTTTGCCCTTTCCCCAGTTATTAGGCAGACATCCAAGCTATCCCATTCCACAACCAAACCTCACACTCACAGAGCTGCTGCTCCTCACAGAGATCACAGAGAGATAACACTGCCTTGGGCCATTTAGTTGTTGTGGGAAATATGCCTGGTATGTACAGTGTGCCTTTGTCGCAGTGCCACCCATAATCACGTAAAGATAAACTTTTCTCTTCTGATACAGGAACAATAATCACTTTAACAATGGAAACCCATGAATACAAACCAAATTTTTCCCAGCGTACCAACCAAACTCTCCAGACACATCTGGAAGTGATCATAACTTGCACCTTTTGGGTCAGTGAATCAAAAAACAGCAACGAGAGTAACATTTGTTAAACCTCATTTCAAAATGACAAAGAATGTTTTTACTTTGTTGAGGTTTAAATCAATTTTGGGAACATACTGTCTACACTTTGTACTTGTTCACATTTTTTTTCTAACATCCTCTTTCCTTAAACTTGCTTCTGCATTCAAAAACATATTCATAAAGGCTGTTTTTCACAAGGTGTTGTGGCTTACCTGGAGATAATATATTCATAGTTATTTCTTAACACCATGATCTTTTTATCTTTTTTACAAAGACCACAAACCGAAGACTACATTACTTTTATTCTTTTATCAAGACAGAGCTTATTACAATGTTATCTGGTCTATTATGTACACATCTAATGAAACATCTTTAATAACACTATAATATAGCTTTTATGATGGATTTATTGTTTGTAATTAATGTAATTATTTGAACTTAGATTGAAAAACGAACTCACCAAATAATAGTGAATTATGTATTTTTAGGGTGAGGATAACATCAGTGAAACGTCATCCCTAGGTGTTTGCATGTTGTACCTGAGGAAATGCCCCCTGAACTTAGCCTCCACACCAGACAGGATTATGGGGTAGCTTGATAGCCTTAGTGATGAAGCAGATATTCCCAGTGACAGGCGTTAGTCATCACCTTAGTGAACAATCGCCTAGGAGACTAAGGAGCTCATCATGACACCCTCGTGGGAGACAGTGTCACTGGTTATGAAAAGACATTTAGCTGTGAGTCAGTGGCTTTGTTAGAGCAGAGGTATTCCCTGCAGCCCTGTGGTCAAATCTATATCACTCTATTAACCGTGACCGTGCAACTCCTGGCATAATCATCAGATACTGACAGATAACAAGGTACAGTCTGTTTATATGACAAATGCTAAGATTATAAGTGCATGTACGTCATCCAGCACACGAGGAGAGTGTTCGACTGAGCCCACATGCTCATGCAGTAGACACGTCATGTACAGTGTAAGAATGCCATGTTATGCTTTCAATTTCACAGCTCATCACCAGGCAACATATGGATAAAAAAGAGCACACTTGTGTGGGTTCAGACAAAATGTGCGCAGTCTCTGAAGTCATCAAAAACACTAACATGTATTTAATTCTCAATAAAGCCTGCGATTTATAAAAACAAGAAGAGATGAGTCATGTCATGCCTGAAGAACAATCTGTTACAGGCAGCGCAGGATTAGAAGATTTATTTAATAATCTCTGCTGATGTACTTTTTTATATTTACCTCAAGAAGTATTGCATCCCCACATTCTTATTTTTGTGTTTTTCTCTCTCTCTCTCTGTTTCTCTCCATTTGTAGTTTCGATGTGGACAATGGCACGTCGTCAGGTCGCAGCCCCTTGGACCCGATGGCCAGCCCGGGCTCAGGCCTCATCCTGCAGGCCAACTTTGTCCACAGCCAACGGCGAGAGTCATTCCTCTACCGATCCGACAGCGACTACGACCTCTCCCCCAAGTCTATGTCCCGAAACTCCTCCATTGCCAGTGACATGTGAGTGAATTTCATCAGATTTTTCTACCTGAACCTTTACCAGATCCCCCCCGTTGTGCTGGCAAGTTCATATTGTCTTCCACCTTGAATTAGTGTCATGGCTTGATGTTTATTAGACCAGGTCTTAAAGCTGCAATGCTGTTAGCCCTGATGGGAAGTGAGCATGACCACCAGCTGATTGTGTGGTGTCAGGTCTATTCTTGGCCATATTCAGTTGCATAAACAAAGTGAACAGTCACAAAGTATCCGCAGGCTCTTATGTGACTGATATTTTTGTCACATTGTTGATTATGCTTGTATAAATCATGCAGACAATTGGAGAGTTTGTATGTGTTTGCATTCTGCATTGATGTTATCATTTGTCTTTGGTAACGCTGACTCTCTCCACTGCCTAACAACTGAATTAGAGCACTGTACACACAAACCAGCTGCTGTCATCTGGGTCAGTGGAGATCTTTAAAGCACTTTGGTGGTAGTGGGTATCTGGCTACATGCACTGTGCATTACAGAAAATAGATACATTGACCGAATATGGAGCATATTCGATCCAGCTTGAAGGAAAGACAAAAAGACAAAAGCATGAAAAATGATGTCTTGCAGTAACCTCATACTTCCTCCTCGCTGCTGCTTTATGCGCTGGAGAAAATACCAATAATCCGTGTTTGACCTACACCCACTCGCCCACAGTCAAGTTACCACGCAAGATATCCGTGGTAAAAAAAAAAAAATTCTATCACAACTTTTTGAAGATGATCGAATTTGTCTTAAAGCTATGTATAGTTATTTTAATAACAGTTTCTTCTAGCAAAAGTCAGCTTTGAAACCAGTAAACTGTCTCGTGATTTTCTAGACAAAGATAAATCATCAGAGTAACATACTCACAAAGGTCCAGGAGGTTTTTTCCTTTTCTGAACAATCAGAACAGAGCTTGGCAGAGTGTTCTTGCCTCCTCAAAGTTAAGTTGTGGATAATCTTTTGCCTTTTTCGTCAACAAAGATTCTTTCTGTCACTCCCAGGAAGCTTATGCAGTCTGTCATCTTTACTCTAAATACCTTTTGTGTGTCCTGCTATAGGCTCAAATGTATAGCCTGCACGAGACATTTCAGTTCACATGACTGTGGGTCTTTTAAGAACAGAGCTTCCTGACACCAACACACTCCTGTCAGGTGAATGAATGATGACTGTTGACTGACTCTAAAGCTTCACTCAGAGTTCAGCTGGAGTGTGATGGGACAAAACTCCTTCAGTTGGAACTAAATAAGACATGTTGCCCATTCCTTTATCTCAGGCCTCATACAGCTCACACTTCCACAGAAATCTGAAATTATTTAGAGCCAGGTCTGATAAATAAAAATTAGTATAAACTTCAGCTGAATGATTTGCAAGAATAATCTAATTAAGATTATTTTTAACTGTATTGCAGTTGTTATTAATTTTGTTATTACTTGTAGGTTCCCCATCTTGTTTGTTGTTGATATCAGTTACTGTATAAAAAATGAATGATGCTTTTTTTCAACATTCTCACTTTGAATAAGAAAAGCACAAACATAAGTGAGACAAGAAGTATTTTTTGTACAAAAAAGGGAAAAAGTTGAATATTTTTTATCACTATTTCTGAAAGTGAAACCCAGATATTATAAGTTATTATCAGAGAGTGAGTTATTTCAAGCAATTTCTTGAAATGTTGATGATTGTTACAAATAATGAAATCCCAAAATTTACTGTTTCAGAAAAGTAGAATAGTACATAAAATCAATTAAAAAAAGGGATATTAAAAAAAACTGTCAGGCTCGCTTTCTGACCAGTTTCCAAGTTTTCTTCCATTTATATCCTTTTTCACCTGTATTGCTGCTTGTTGACTATTTTATTGCCATCTTAAACTTTTTTTTCTCTAGGAAAGGTAGTTTTCAACAATTTGGATCTTTGGTTGAGCAGGACTGAGTAACGCTGGTGTAGAGCATGAAATATCTACTAAAACTGCAAAAAGTTTATCTGGTGTTCTGATACATTTCAGTTTGAAAAAATATTTCCCTGTCTGTAATTCAAATATTGCAGCAGGCCATATTGCAATTTAATCTAATTTGTGATGAATTGCCCAGCCCTAGTTGAAACATGTTCAATTTAAAAATGCTGTTAGTGGTAAAGTTGAGGGGAGAAAGAAGTGAAAGGGTGGGGAGTAAGATCAACAGTCCGAGCAGCAATTTAACCACGCGAAAAGTTAAAGCTTTAAAAGTTGAGTTCCCTAATAATGCTGCTCTCTTCTGATAGAGAGCTCTTAAATTGTCCTGAACTTTCACACACTGTTTGTTTAGGCCTCAGCTGGTACTCAACATGATGGGTGAACATGTCACCATGATGGAGTACATCAGACACACTGAAGCTGAGCTAATATGATGATCCTCCCTCACCTACCCCCAACCTCCTCCCCCCATGACATTTCACAACATGAGTATACTATGCCTCCTGTGCTGTCTGAAGTCAATAGAGTGATGAACTATGTCATGATGCTTAAACCGCTCTTTTTGTGTCTTGCAGTCATGGTGACGATATGATTGTAACGCCATTTGCACAGGTGAGCACTTGCATTTTTGCTTGATTTGATTTCTGGTGCCAATCTTTATGATCTAATCCTAATCTATCTCACTGCTTTCAGGTTCTCGCCAGTTTAAGAACAGTACGGAACAACTTTGGTGCATTAACTAATTTACAACAAGACAGAGCGTCGAATAAGTAAGTTGAAAAGCTCTACACAATCTCCATGTTGATCATCAATATAATAAATCCATCAGTGAGGGTGGTTGACTGTGTGATAGGCTGTTTTAATGTGAGTGTGCATGCATAAATTACCCTGTGATCATTCACTTTATGACTAAGATACATCCACATGCTGCCCCCACATGATGTGTCCCATCTTTTTTAAACTGGATTAGTGCCCCCTCTGCTGTTCATACTGAGAACTACAACAACAGTACCAAATAGTCAGCTGTGTTACTGTACTTTCATGTTTGCTAGTCCTCATGAAGAGAGATTAACATTGAAAAAAAAGTTGGAAAATCTTTGTTGTTTTAGGAGAGAAATTTCTCACTCTTTATCTTTGATTTTCCTATGACAGGAGATCACCCATGTGTAACCCACCTCCCATCACCAAGACCTCTTTTACAGGTATGTGAACAGTTAAAGAAGCGTAACGCCTTGTGAATGCCGAGTGTGTGTGTGTGTGTGTGTGTGTATGTGCTTTTATGTGGTCTTTCAGTGGGAGTTAGATTTTATCAGGGAAAATAGAGATGCCTTGTCAGTGCTGTTAGACTGTCAGATTTTAGCATTCATCCATTACCCATCCCTTCAGTACTCTTGGACCTTGTACAATACGCACTGAAATATTCTGATAGTGTGTAAACACTACTGGTTTCGCTGTGTCCTCTGCAAAGCCTGTTTGCTCTTCTCAGAGAGTTTCTACATGCTAGGGAGACATGGCACAGTGACATCCTGTGCTGAATAGAATTAACTTATCAGTCCAAATGACCCACAAGTTGCTGTTTGCAGGATAGATTATGTATACTTAACCATTAATAAATAATCTCACTTTAATGGGTTTTGGGAACGTTACCCCTTAGGTATAGGTATAAACACGGTCAATTATAATATCTACAAAATGTTGTTAATCTTGAAGGGTGTCATAAAACACTGGTTTTATTATTACTACCAGTGCTTAAAGGAACAAATAACTAAAGAAGCCCAATTTCTATTTCTGTCTATGCTGATAATGCTCCTTAGAATGAACTCCATGCTACACAACCTGTGAAAAATTCTAAAAACTTGTTATTTTGTGCCGTATTAAGAGCACGTTCATATTGACAATGTCCCTTTATGGGCCCTGCTCTAAAACGATGACAGCCATGAGTCACAAGCACCATTGTTTGGAAGTATTGACAAAAATTAATGCAAAGGCTTGCTGAGGCGGAGGCTAACTCATCTTGCAGATGGAGAAAATAATGAAAGTATAATTGGTATTTAATCTGTATGTCACTGATAGGCTGCCACAGTATTAAAGTGGGAGGACATTCAGCATCCTTTGCTCTTTGTTTTCTCTTACTTACTTTCTTTGTTTATCCTTTATACTATTCTGTTGCTATCTTTGCCACATGTATACCCCTTTGGCTTACAGATACTGAAAAGTTGCATTCTCAATTCAAAATTCTCTCAAAGTTTTTCAAGTTTTGGTTTGTATTCTTCTTGTGAAATTAATTGTAACATGGGTGAGGCCTTGATTCTTGATTATTGTTACCTCTTTCCTCGTCTTACTAATATCCTGTTATATCAGCCTCGGAATATAACAGCATATTTTATTTAGATTGCCGAGATCTCATAAAACATCAAAAAAAACAGATACAGTTTATCACAAGGGGAGATAATAATTGATTTTATTCTTTCATCCACTGTTTAGAAATATCAGAATTGTTTTTTTTCCCTGAGGCTCTTGAGAGATTAAAACAACACTGAACAAGGATGTTAAATGAATCAGGATACAGTGAAACATCATTAACAGCAGTTTATGGTCACTTGAATTTTTACAGTTGGCTACACTTATGCAACATCACTAAAAGTTTGTTTTTAATTGATTTTATTTCATTAATTTATCTTCGTAAACAGTGATAGCATGTTTTATACCTAGTTGAGTTGCCTCAAACTATCATATGTAAATATATAAAGCAAAGTTGTGTGTTTTCATACAGTGAACACAGCACAGACCAAACTGAGCAACTTCTACCATCATTTATCAAGACAGTTTACAAATTAAGGGTTTTGGGGTTTTTTTGTAAGTTCAGCCTTTGCTTCCCTGCATCTGCATTTTTGTCCACCTCCCCTTCGCCTTCTCCTCGTCTTCCTTCCCTCACAGTCCGACTTCACCGTGGAGCTGTTCCGGTGCATAGTTTGGCTGCAGCCCTGCGTCTGTGTAGCAGAGTGGCCTCTCCGAGCGCCGGTGTCTGATGTCGCACTAAGCATGAGAAGAATGTCATTGACGTCAGTGCAGTTGCTGTCAGAAAGAGTAGCACCCCAGCCACTGACACCACACCAGGGATAGAGATGGGGAGAGAAAGAAAACGGAGACTGAGAGACAGAAAGAGGCGAGAGACTCAGAAAGGAGACAAAAGGGGGGCGGAGGAAGGATGTTCGGTGAGGGGTGGAGGAAACGAGGAGTATGAGAGAGGAAGGGGAGTAATGGGTGGAGGTGGGAGGGGGGGGTCGGAGACAATGGAGCAGGTGAAGAATGGGGGAGTTTATGTAGAAAAGATGGTTTGAGGCCTGATCCACTGCATTGACATACAGGGGATATAATACTATGAAAAAATTCTCTAAATGATTACTACTGTGTTCAGTATTCAGTGGCACAGGAACTACATATGCAACCCAGTGTTATTAAATGTTACATCCTGTTCTTGTAGGATATATACAAGCAGCATTTTATTTAAACCTATACAAAGATGATAAAGTGTTTTTCTGAACACTTAATTTAAGTCCAAACACCTTAAATTTCTAGCTTATATGGCATCATGTGGTTAAATTTGATGCAAGTGTGTTTTGATTTGCCTTTATTTCCTCTTTCTGTGTAATTGAATTCTACCTGAGGAGACCCCACACTTACAGCACAGATCACACAGCATTAAAACCTGTGCTCTGCCAAATTAATCCGGCCATCAATGTTAATTGGCTTCTAACAAGGTGACATTTTCTGTTAACAAAGCCTGATGTTGAGTGGAGTAACTTCAAATTAAAGAAACCATTTTAAACTTTCTCCTCCGTCATCACCATATCTTCATCATCTATTTGTTTACCTCAGTGCAAAGGTGAATCAGTATGCAGAGCACACATTACCATGAATGCACACACAGGATAGTTAGCTCCCAGCCTTAGTTCAATCCTCTGTTACTCCGCTCCTTGTTTTGCAGCTTTCTCTTCCCCATCCACAGTGCAGTCCTCTCAGGCTTTAGGTACAGCTTGGGGAGAGCAGCACGTTTGGCTACCAGGGACGCCAAAGAAACAGCAGCCCACCCCCTTATACTCACAGCATCTATAGAATCACTAACAAACGCACAGACTCACAGCACTGGATTATACCCTTTGATTCCCGGACACCATGGATGTTTTTTATTGACTGAGAGGCTGAGGAGACAAAATCAGGATGTGTTTTGGTTAGCATATTGTCTGGTGTGTGTGTGTGTGTGTGAGTGTGAGTGTGTGTGTGTGTCTGTGTGTGTGCATGTGTACATCTGTCAGCATCAGTGTGTGTGAGATGTCTTTTTATGTCTAAAGCATGTCAGGATGCATTGAAGAGTCTGGCATTTGTTTCATGTTGGACTGTATTGACATTAATCTTGACTGCTTCTGAGATGCTCACTGGATCCTCCTCTCCACCGTCCCTGTCTTCCCTCCATCCCTCCTATGGCAGACATGGGCCTGCTAAGCAGACTGCTCTTCATCCTGATACATGACTGGAATTACATCTCCCTTATGAATGACAGCGTAAACCTTATACAGCTAGATCGCTGACTGTGATATAGGTGCTGTGTATGAGTGAGACTGTCTCCTTCTGCTGTTCCTCCTTTTTGCCTCTGCTCTCCATTTCTTGCCGTTAACATCCGTTCGGACACCTATGACTGACTTGGGTGGCTGTTGCCATTCATCTACTGCGCCTGTCCTCCCTGGGATAGCATTTGATATAAAATGAAATATCCAGGACTAGAGTTTTAGGACTGCACTGGAGATTGATTTTCTTTGCTACAACTGACCTGTGACTACTCATCTGTGGGTTAGGATACAGGACAAAGACCCCCCTCCCAGGTCCCCCCCACAGCTGGCTCACCTGTCCAGTATGAAGAGTCACCCATGGGTCTACTCGGGGTATCCCAGCTTAGCTATATGTGGGGTGGGAGACCCCGGGCCTGGGCCGTCCACTAGCCCTCTGAAGCGGGCTCTTACTGACCCCTTGCCCTCCTGTCTTGCCCCTGCAGAGGAGGCTTACCAGAAACTGGCCACTGAGACCCTGGAGGAGCTGGACTGGTGTTTGGACCAGCTTGAGACACTGCAGACGAGACACTCGGTCAGCGAGATGGCATCCAACAAGGTAAGAACAACAAAAAAGTTTACACCTTATGTCCAGACTGCTGCATTTGCTATCAAAGCTTTGATTGTTTGATTTGAAACTCAGTCATATGTGGAGCTGGTACCCAGGATTCAATGTGGTGTGTGCTTGTGGCTGCTATGAAGAAGGTGTACTTATAATCTGGTCAGGATAAATGTTTAAAAAAGTAATGTGGTTGTAATGCATAATGTGCATAGTCTACTGTTTCAAGAGAGGTCGCACTCTGATGAAATGGATCCAAAGTGTTTTTGGTTTTTGTTTGCGTTAATGTGTGGTTTGAGGCAAAACACAAAAGGGTGTAAGTAGGACTGTGGGAGCAGGTTTTCCTCAAACTGATGTTGTGTAGGTCTTCATCTGCTTGATATGTATTCTGAATACAAGCTGTTTTTATATTTAGCACCAGGGAAATCCTTCCTGTTCCACAAAAAAAAAATTGCATGTACAAGTTAGTTAAATTTGCGAGAAAAATCATCCAGCTGAACTGTGGCACAGTGGTTAGCTGCCTCTCAGCAAGATGGTCACAAGTTCAAATCCTGGTCTTGGCATGTGTGAGGCCCTTCCCTGTGGGTTCTCCTAGGTACTCTGGCTTCATCACACAGCCCCCAAAAAAACCCATTTGCTAGAAATTCTAAAGGTGAGAGTGTGTGTGAGAGG
The DNA here is from genome assembly GCA_008086565.1 of Thalassoma bifasciatum. Taxonomy (NCBI): domain Eukaryota; kingdom Metazoa; phylum Chordata; class Actinopteri; order Labriformes; family Labridae; genus Thalassoma; species Thalassoma bifasciatum. Next base: position 128,163 of record RPOG01000015.1, on the reverse strand, counting down.
TTTTCTGTCTCTGTGTGTCAGCCCTGTTTGATTGGCTCTCAGTCAGTCAGGGGTGTACCCCGCATCTCACCCCAAAGACCACTGGGGTATCCAACCACCTGATACTCTGATCAGGTTAAGTGGTAGAAATTGGGTGGATGAATAAATGAATGAACAAATCCTCTATAGAGGAAGGGTTTTTATTAAATCTGAGATGATGATGTATCATAGTCAAGAAAAATGTCTCCATCTGTGATTGGCTTCACTGCATCAAGCCTGTCTCTCTGTTCATTAGTTGGGTGTTTATTAATTTACAGTAGTAACTATTTGAGCCCCCAAAGTTCAGCATTTCCATAGTCATCCCTTATTTATAATATTGGCACTGTGGCTATATTGTATGCTCAATGCCTTTTGCAGCAATCAACCTTCAAAAGCACAAAAAAAAGCACATTGCTCTGTTTGTGTTATGCTGCCGATGTGTGTTAGTGATAGCGTTGTCATGCAGGCAGAGAGTTATGTTGCGAGCATGCTCAGTGCCCTAAAGTGTGTGCGTATGTGTGTATGGAGGGAGACTGCTGTGCTGTTCTGAATGCTGATCAGCTCTGTGCTCTGGTGATGTCACACTCTGTGATGTCACACGAGGGGGGGCAGGCCAGGGAGAGGCTAGAAGGACATACAGACAAAGGAAAAAGACAAACACACTTTCACCTCTGATTTCACCATGGTCGCTTGCTCGACTGAGATGTCCATTTCAGGAGTGAGAAGAATTTTGGTTAAAAAAACACTGACATGCAGTACCTCACTATTGCTCACAAGCACAGCTATCGCTGGTTGGCATGGCAACAGCCACAGGCCCAACCAGCCTCATTCCTGTAACACACACATTATAGGTAACACAGCCACTACATCTCCCACACATAGCCATTCTTCTATGTCTATATCCTGCAGACTTTCATTCATCATGACTCAGCATGAGTCTTAATCCATTCTGATTCACCTGTTTTCTTCCCGGAGTCGGGTCACTGGACAGCAGTCCGAGCAAATTGACCTAGACATCCCCCTCTCCAGCAACACTTCCCAGCTCCTCCCAGGGAATCCCAGACCAGCATGAATATATGTACAATCCCTTCACCAAGTTCTGGGTCTACCTCAGGGCCCACCTGGGTTAGAGAGGGGGGTCCAGGAGATACCCTTACTAAGTTCACCATCCACCTCAACTGGCTCTTTTCCAATTAATAGAGCAGAAGCTCTACTCCAAGCCCGCTCCTGATGTTTAAGCTCCTAACCCTGAACACAGCCAGCCTCACTACCTACTGTGTGGGTTTTCTGTCCACATTTTGTCTGAATCATGAATGGGCAGCAGGTTTTTTTTTTTTCTCAGTCGGTGGTACTTGAATAGGTACTTGAGACCAGTAGGGGCAACTCTCTTTTTCAGCAGCGAACAGGTGTCTGTCATGACAATAAATACAGATTATGAAAAATGAAACAAATGCAACAGAGACTTGCAGGTGTCCTGGGCTATATTCAACAGGGAGTGGATATTTTTGGCCCTCACAAAAGAACAAATTACCCACAAGTAACAGCCACTCTTGGTGTGACACTTTCCAATTTTTGCTCAATAGTTTGTGTTCACACCTCTTGGCAGAGCTATCAATATGTGTGTGTGCTATATTTGTCTGACACAGAGTGGGAGTTTGTGCTTCTGTGGGTGTCATGTTTGTGTATATGCCTGTGCTGGGAGTAAGGTGTGTGTTTGTGTGTGTACATGTGTGTTTGTGTGCATGTGTGATGGGCCTATGTTGGCCTGCTTGGCTCAGAGTCAATCAAAGCTGTTGGATCTCAGTTAGCCTGTTGTCTCATCTGCTCCAACATAGCTGTAAATTACTCTCAGCGCCATGTTGCCTGCTCAGGTGGGGTGTAAAGTAAGCAGGGGCGAGTTGGGTCCCTTTTCAATCCTTGCAGTTTAATTCACTGCTTCTTCACAGAGACATACAAGGTACAATATATGGGCTTATGCACCGACATAAAGAGACAAACAGAAGAGATCCTGCTACACAGAATCTCAGTTTCAGTGGTATAGATTTCCATTCATTATTAAATCCACTATATTTTCAGTTTCATGAACTAATTTGATTTGACCAAATTACCAATATGTCACATTCTGATTCTCTTTGTTGAGACCAAAATAAAGAGTTACTAGCTGAATTGGATTCAAGGAGTGGACTGAAAAAGGCTCTGAATGGTTGATAATTCAAATCAGAGACCTGATGTGGTGATGTTCGATGAGGTGTCTTCACAAGGTGTTTCTGCTGCCCCCAAGTGTTTAAAAATACTAAGGCTTACTGTAAACTTGTTTGAAAATGGCATTGTAGTTTTTACAGCTTTTAAGAAATAAACTGTACAAAGTGAATGAAGAAAAACAACTACCTGTCAGCTACTCTGAAATTAACCTGATTTACCTGTCAGGAGTGTGTTGACATTCAGGAGTCAACAAAAAGATTTCAATGTGTGTGTATGCATGTGTGTCTGTGTGTGTATGCGTGTGTGTCTGTGTGTCATAGGGTGATGTTTTGGAATAATGTGAGGATATCACTACTATTTTATTTAGATGTCCCTTTCAAATCACTGCATTGCAATTTGACAATTAAAATGCATAATATGAAATTCCACTGCAATTTCTTATTCTAAACTGTGGTTTATCTGACTTACTATCAAGTGATTTAGTTGAGGAAAAAAGTTCCAATTCAGCTGCAACTTTAACAAAAAGAAAGGGTTCAAATGGAGCTATTCCCATTGATAACAGGTAGGATGCTTCTCGTAATATACAAGAGGCATTTTTACTGTTATCAAAGGGAAAAAGCTCCATTTGAACCTTTTCTTTGTTAAGGTTGCAGCTTTGTTTCAGTCCACAGCATTGAACCTGTGAGCTCAGTGACACACACTGCAGCCTGTGTGAACACTGCTCTTTCAGTTTCTCTCTCAGTGAATCCACTTCAGATGACTGTGACGGCCATTCTTCTCTGCAACATCAATTAGTTTTCATGTATTTACATCATCTGAATGATGAGAACACAGTGACTCATCCTCCATGAACAAAGGCCTGAAAGGACTACTTCAGCGTGTCTATTTAGTACCATGTTGGATGAGGTAACCTGTGCTTGTGCATCATACAGTACACAAGGTCAGGTCAGCCAGCACGTTTCCAAGTTACATGTCATGAGACTACATCTTGCATAGGCATAAATGCAAATGCACTTAATTTACACACACACACACACAAAATCCCATGCCGCTGCACTGCAGGAATGGAAGGAAAAGGGAAAGGGTAGATTTTCCACTGACTTCATTCCCAGCCAATCACACAGCAGGTGACCTCAGTTCTTCTTCAATTCAAACCAATCAGAGCTTGTGATGAGCTCACACTTCTTTGATGCCTGGACTCTGATTGGTTGCTGTTGTGTGACACAGCAAGTGGGGCAGCCTGTGCTCTTCACATGGGAGCGTGTGTGTGTCACACACAGAAGCAGGCAGCCAGCTCTGTTTGGACACTGTTGACAGAAACATTTTTGCTGTCCTGGTGCTTTGGCATCTACCAAGCATCCGCACTATCATCAATTATTCACAGCCTCAGCAGTGTGTCCTTCAGCCAGAGTGTGTGTGTGTGTGTGTGTGTGTGTGTGTGCACATGACAGTTTGCGTGGTCACGATGTGCTCTCGTTGGATATTTGGGAGGCCACATTCCCACTCATCTCCCAGATTCTGGTTTTCCTGTCTTCTTCTTGGGACATGGGATCTTTGCAGTGGACATTCCAGAGACAGGATGATGATACTTCATATGTGGACACTGAGTGACTTAATGGCATCAGGTTAAGGATTTTTATTAGCCAAAGCTGAGGGACTGAGTCCATTTCTTTGACTGTGAAGCAGTTTTATCAACAGAACTGTACTTGGGCGTCATCAGACATTTTTCTCTTTCTGGATTGACTTTGTTGTGTTACCACAATGCCTGAAGCAAATTATCTGCTGTCTGTGTCTTGGGGGTATATAAAGGTAAGATATGGTCAAGGATTGGTGTAATTTGATCACTTCTTTTAATTTTTCTTTTCAATGAGATTTATTTAGATTAACTTGCAGAGTCTAGTTGTGTTGGGAGATCCACAGATAAAGAGATTATTTTTAGGTGTGTCATTTGTAGGTATCTTTGATTTGGAAAGTTAGCTGTGCTTGTGTTTCACTTTCAAGGGTTGGATAAGAATGGATGAACATAAAAAATTAAATTACTATATTTGTATTTCTAAATTTGGATTTAACAGCAGAGACACTTTGATTCCACCTGTAAACTGTAGGATACTTACCTTAAAAGACTTTTCCAGATGGGATTAAAACAGTAGGAGCTCTGTGACGTGTTTTCAGGACATCAACCCTCTGGCTAGCTGTGGTTATTTTATGTACCTATGATAATTTTCAGGGGATGAAGATTAGCCACAGTCAGAATTTGAAAATTATTTGTTTTATTTATTCTTTTTTAAGTGCTCTAATCGTATGTAAATGTGTATCTTTGTATTTTAATCCGTGGGTTTGATGAGAATATAACCCCGATAACATTCAAATACGACATGGGTGTTGATAATTTCCCAATTTTTTAAACAGTTTATTGCATACCTGTTTCCCATTCTGGCTATAGTATGTGTAATTTATTTAATAACCATGCATAAAAGGCTCTTCAGGACTGTATTTTTTGCTTTTTCTACTCCATGGGCTATTCTACTTGACAAGAGCACACGGCAGATGGTCCTTTGCCTCTTGTGTCTCCATTTTAAAAGCCAGTGAATGACTGTGGGTGTTATTCAATAGGCTGTCCAAACACAATTGTAAAGTAGACAATCAGCAGTGCTCTGATGGTCTAATTGAAATGATCACTATTGATTCCTATTATTAATCAATATACATATGTTATATATTTGAGCTGCATCTGGCACATTGTGAGCTTTTGTCATCCAGGTTGTAATTTTTTTTTTCATCTGTTTTGTAACTCAAACTTAATGCCTGACTTCAAGCAGACTCTTCCACTTCAATCACTTTGTCTTTAAATCAAGAGCCTGAGCTAAATTTGGACCCATCACTGTAATTGGACACAAGAGAGAGGGATGAAAGGGAGGGGAGAAAACGGGTGGGGGACATCAAGAGAGTCAGGCAGTATGAAAATTTAAAAAAATTGGGGGAAAATTGAGTTAGTTGTTTCATACATCTCTGACACCAGCCCACTGTGCACTCTGTGTGTTTGTTTCTGGGTACAGCTCCTGTGACATGACTGAAAATTACATGAATCCTCAATTTAAAGGTCTCAGCCAGCAGAAGAGTCTGGTTATAATGTCAGGACTTGTATTAAATATGTCTAACTTTCACATTTTACTTCTTTTACACTGTACTTTCCCAATGATATCTGTGGAATATTTATAACTCATTTCATTCAGCTCTTCAACCTTGTTTCCAGTTTCTCTGCATTTTAGAAGTTAATTTTATGTATTTTTCTGTTCAACTTTTCTCCCAGCTGTAAATAAACAACTTTCAAAGCAGAAAAGCAATCGCATCTTTTTTACCGCTTGAAAGCTCTAATCTATTTCTGTGTTTGTCCTCTCTCAGTTCAAAAGGATGCTGAACCGGGAGCTGACTCATCTATCAGAGATGAGCCGCTCAGGGAACCAGGTGTCTGAGTTCATTTCCAGCACCTTCCTAGGTGAGTGATGACGAGACCAATAGACTCACTGGTCTTGGGTTAAAATAAAAGCTGCCTGAGAAATGAAAAAAAAAAGAAAAGGTGATTTTAGTGTTGTTCAGACGATGTGTGAGTCTGTGGCTGTACACGTCACTTACTTGAGCTAAACCTTCAACTGTTGGGATTATTCATCTCTGAAACATGGCCACAGTTTCAGAGATAAAACATTTATCCTCACCGCTGAGTTCTGAGAGGCTGAAATACAGGTTTTCAATAGAAAATGCAAATATATTTGCAGCTATTTGAAAGAGTTATGGGATGGGATCTTAAAACAAAGCCTTCATTAAAGAGCTCTGTCTTTTGACACCTGTGCTTTCCTTTTTTTGGCTTTTTATGTTTTCTGTATCAGTTTTATATGTGCTCATTTTTTCTTGGTCCTTCACCTCACTGGTAGGACTACATTTCACACAACAGCTTTTTGAAAATTACCTTTTATTTATTTTTTCCTTAAAACTTCCATGGGATATTTAGCTTGGGTACACTCAGTGTATTCTGATGAATTTTGTAGCTCAAGACCTGGTTATCTTCATACTTATCTCCTCCCTGTTTTTCTTTTTTTTTTCCTCTGTAGACAAACAGCATGAAGTGGAAATGCCGTCTCCCCAGACGCAGAAGGAGAAAGAGAAGAAGAACAAGCCCATGTCTCAGATCAGTGGTGTGAAAAAGCTCCAACACTCCTCCAGCCTCACCAACTCCAATATCCCTCGCTTCGGAGTCAAGACGGAGACTGAGGATGAACTCGCAAAGGTGTGTTTGGGTGGCCTGGGAAAGTCAAGGCACATGCCAAAACATACACATTCTCATAGAGACAGTGTTCTGTATTTGTTGAGAGGCTACAGAAATAATAAAGAAGGATGATTTTTGCTAATTTGTGTCTGGTCTATTTTTCAGGAGTTGGAGCATGTAAATAAATGGGGCCTTAACGTTTTTAAAATCTCAGAGTTCTCTGGGAATCGGCCACTGACAGTCATGATGTACACGATATTCCAGGTAAAACCATCTCTTTTTATTTAATCTTTCGATCAGAGTAAATATTTGTTGAACAGCAATATTTTTGTGATTTATATTTGATGTAATGAACTCCCTCTTTTTTCTATTTTTTAGGAGCGAGACTTGTTAAAAACATTTAAAATTCCACTTGACACCTTTATAACATACCTGATGACCTTAGAAGACCACTATCACGGAGATGTGGCCTACCATAACAACATTCATGCTGCTGATGTCACCCAGTCAACTCACGTGCTGCTATCCACCCCCGCCCTTGAGGTCAGCCACAAACACAACACACACACAACACACTTGCACAGACATAGATTTTCGCACTAGCTCACCACTCGCCCCCACAATCAGCTTCAATCAAACCCATGTTCAAAGTACAATCAATGTCTCCAGCTCGTGAGGATATTTTTGTCCTGCGATGATGATTGGCTCATCACTCTCTCTCTCTCAAATCCCTGTCCTCGCCCACTTCTTTTCTTCCAGGCTGTGTTCACAGACCTCGAGATCCTAGCTGCCATCTTTGCCAGTGCAATTCATGACGTGGACCATCCTGGAGTCTCCAACCAGTTCCTCATCAACACCAGTAGGTCTAAATAAAGCACGGAGTTAGCAGCTATGTCGCGACCTCAGGAATGTCACGGACACACTCACAGTCTGATAAATAGATGTGAACAAACTCTTTCTCACTAACACGTGTAGATATAGCCCTTTGAACAAAATTCCCCTGAATTTTTATGTTTTGATAAAACTTGGGGAAATTTTTTTTAAAGTGTATTCATGGGAAAAAAATAACAGAACTCACAGCACATCCATTGACAAAGCACATGGACATGTTTCCAGCAGCATGTGCGTGTCTAGTCAGGTGTGACAGTCTGTGATTCAGAGCTGATAGCCACCAGCTCGAGTGCATTATTGATGAAAAAGTTTGTGATGATGTGCACCTTCCCCATCCTTGATTTCATCACTCTAATCCAATTTTTGGTAGTTTACTTTTTTTAATGTCGTATTTTTTGTAAAAAAAAATTTGACTCAGGATCATTATATGTCATAGTTCCCGTGAGTTACATTCTTTTTTTTAACATTCGGATATGTCAATACACAGCGAATTACAACATTAGTCAGAACAGACCATAGGGTGTTATCATACAAAAATGCAAAGAGAAACAAAATCTTTTGGTTGTTCTTTTTATTTTTTGTTATGATGTTTTTGTTATGGAAGTTATTCTTTCCATAAAATAGGTTTCATATACTGCTTATTTGTTTTGGTTTTTGGTTTTTTTTTAAGTTTTCAATAACATTCAAATCCTCTCTGAGTCACATTCTATTCTTGGAAGATTTGTTGTAGCCATTCATAACTTTTTTCTGTTCACATACACATTAAATATTGGGAGAAATCATTGAGACAAATTATATCAGACCTGGAAAAACAACAACAACACTGCAGGTATAAAGGATAGTAATGCAGTGGATGAACTTGGCTTATTACAGGACAAACAGGGCTCATGGTTTTGTGTTTGTAACCTGAGCGTCCTGAGGCGAGCAGCTCTCATCCTCCTCTAACTGACTCACCCACTCATGGCTGGAGGTGCCACAAATATCACCCTGAATGGGCATTTGGAGGAAAACACAAGCAAATTAAGTTAATGTCCCCTGGGCGTCACTTTAAACGGGCTTTCTTTACGCCATTATGATTGTGAGTTTTACGTAAGGATGTTACTCAACCCTTATCAGAAGAGACGAGATGCTGTGCCGTCTAGACACTAAATGCACAAACGTGTTGTGCTTCCCGTAAGCCCACATGGGGAATCCCTGCACAGGCAGTGTGAGTCATCGCTGTCAGGAGCCACTGGAGTGATCTTCTGTCAGCCATGGAGCCCTTTCCCCCCCTCTGCTGCTCTGCTTCTCTGTGGCCGAGACAAATGCATCTTAATGGGCAATCTAAATACAGATAGAGGTCCTTTAGATGACCTGAGCAGGGAAACCTCTGGTGTTTTCTACTGCGTCACGATGCAAGAAATGAATGATATATGTGAAGCTGCGGTGTGCTGAATATGAAAAAGCACCTTGTCACATATGAATAATGTTAAAAGCAGCCCATATTGCTAGTTTTATGCTATCCTTTTTTATTTGATGTTATCTAAAATTTTACTCTGTGCAAAAATGTAATTTGTTTTTCAGCATGTCAGGGTAACTGTGTTCTCAGGAAATCTAAAAACAAGAATTTTCAATGTTAATTTAGCAAAACTCTGGTCAATCCCAATGACAAAAAAAGCCAGAACAAGTTAAAAAAAAAACAGATGTATAAATTTGAAGAAAGTAGCCAATCTGAAATTAATAAGTTTGAATATATTTCAAAAATGAGAAGAAAATTAAATAAGTAAAATAAGGATAAAACTATTACTAAAAAGAATTTTGTGCTGCGCATTAATGTTGTGTCGTTTTTTAACCCTTTGCTTGGTTTCGTGTTTTGTGCAGATTCGGAGCTAGCGCTGATGTACAATGACTCTTCGGTGTTGGAAAACCACCATCTCGCAGTCGGTTTTAAGCTTCTACAAGAGGAGAACTGTGATATCTTTCAAAACCTGACCAAAAAACAAAGACAATCACTGCGAAAGATGGTCATCGACATAGTGAGTGAAAAGATTTGCATCCCTTCTTTGTGATTTCATGGTTCAATCGCTGTTGTACGTAATGAATGCTAACCAATTTTGGTTCTTCCAGGTGCTAGCAACAGACATGTCCAAGCACATGAATCTACTAGCTGATCTGAAAACAATGGTGGAAACCAAGAAGGTGACCAGCTCAGGTGTCTTGCTGCTGGACAACTACTCTGACAGGATACAGGTCAGGAGAAAGTTATAAGCACCATTTGCACGAGATTAGTGTGACGTAGGGACCTCTGGTAGTCTTAGAATTACCCTCCAAGATCAGTTTTTTGATTTGGCCCATTTGCACGGGATAAGAGAAGCCTGTAAATCACTTCTAACTGAAAACACTGCACTGACCCTGAGGCAGCAACTCACTTAGCAGTGCACAGCAGCCGTACATTCTGATAAAAAAAAGAAGAGGATTCAGTCAACATTATGCATTGAAAAGTTATTAAAATGCTAAAACAAATTTGATTATTCCGTCATCAGTTGGTTTGCATGCAAGGGTAAGTTTTGTGAAGCAACCAAAACTGAAACACTGTGATCTTACTTTAATTGAAAGTCTTCAAAAGTCTTCTGAAGTCCTAAAAAAGGCTACGTAGTTTACCTTTTACTTTGCTGCATTTTTCCAATCATTATGTTGAAATTGCTGAGCATCAACATTGTAACATATTGATATTTTAATTCAGATTTTATCATTGATATGATCATGTTATGAGGCCGCATGTTGGTACCAATCTGTTGTTCACAGAGACTTTAAATCACATTTTAGGCTCTGTTTTCTTAGACATCTTTGGTTATGGAACTATCTAGATATTCATCTGTAGTTTGTTTTATTTGTTGTCATCATAATAATCTTCAATTAATATCCCTTGGGTGACATTAAAGCAATGACCTGCGTTTTTTTTTGTTTTGTTAAGTTTTGTTTTTTTCTGGTTGTTATATTCACGTCCATAAATAAGTCTATTTATAGCTTATTTACTGATGACAAAGGGGTACATAACCTTTGTTTAGAATGCCCAATGCTGTCTGAATCAGTTGTGGCTTGAAAATTATCAACAGGCAGAGACCATTATTACTCCCCAAAATGCCAATTTGGACTGGATTATCATTATTGGAGGACCCACATTATTTCAAATTACCAGAGGTCTCTGGGTGAAACTAACCCTGTAGAAATAAGGTTGTAGATTAGCTTCAGAAAACTCCATTCCATTGTGGTGCTGTAGCCCCTGGATGTGGTCAGAAAGGCAGGGCCAGAGGAGAAAATGATCATACTTCCTGAAAATTTGGTACTCCAGCAAACATTTTTAGGGTGTGTGTCAGTGTTTTCCTGCATGTGATGGACGATTCGCTGGAACTGTAAATTGTTGACAAGAATAAGAATGCTTATCCACCCTGCTGACTGCATATAATCACTTCTAGCTCCAAGGAACAGCTGCAAAAATAGCTTTGATAGAAATCTTTGCTGTTTAAAATAGAATTCCTAATGAATGAAGTCACACGGTGAAGTGTTTATCACCTTGTTATCTGCTATTTTAGGTCCTCCAGAACATGGTGCATTGTGCAGACCTAAGCAACCCCACCAAGCCTCTGCAGCTGTACCGACAGTGGACGGACCGCATCATGGAGGAGTTCTTCAGCCAAGGAGACCGAGAGAGGGAACGAGGCATGGAGATTAGCCCAATGTGTGACAAACACAACGCCTCAGTAGAAAAGAGCCAGGTAACATACACACACCACGACAACACAAGCACATTGTAGATTACAGATAGAAGATGCACTAATTGATGTCTTCTCCCCCTGTGCGTCCCACAGGTTGGTTTTATAGACTATATTGTTCACCCTCTGTGGGAGACGTGGGCTGACCTGGTCCACCCTGACGCCCAGGACATTTTGGACACGTTGGAGGACAACAGGGAGTGGTACCAAAGCACCATCCCCCAAAGCCCTTCTCCTGCCCTGGACGAGCCTGAAGATGGCACTCGACCCCCAGGAGGGGACAAGTTCCAGTTTGAGCTCACCCTGGAGGAGGATGGGGAGTCAGACACTGAGAAAGACAGTGGCAGCCAGCCTGAGGAGGAGGAGGAGGAGGAGGAAGAAGAAGAGGAGGAAAACAGCTGTACTGACTCTAAAACGCTCTGCACGCAGGACTCTGAATCTACTGAGATTCCTTTGGACGAACAGGTGGGAGAAGATGAGGAAGAGGCAGAGGATGTACCGGAGGAGGGGGAGACGCCCTGCTTGCCGCCGTGTGTGGTGGAGGAGGAGGTAGCCGAGGAAGAGGAGGAGGAGGAGGAGAAAGAGAAAAGTCCCCAGACATAGCAGTTTGTGGACAGCACCTGGTAAACTGTTCCTCTTAGTAATGACAGATAATTTATAGAATATTTTTGGGGTTTTGTGGAGTTTGTCTGTGTTTTTTATACATCCATGTTTATGGTTCAAAAAGCGTGCGCTGCTCTTCCCTGTGACCACTCCTCCTGTCAGCTTTCAGACACGCCCACCGGTACTTCTTCAAGTTATTTTGCACTCAGGAAACCTCCTTTCCATTCCCGTTTGTACTGAAGTGGTGTGTCTTTATTTCACTTTTACACCCTCTGTTATAAGCTTACATTTTTGACATGGAAATTTTTGACATTCCACTCATGAGATCCAGTCCCCCTCTGCTTTTTCTCTGCCTTGCCTGAAAGTTTAGCAGTGTTTTTGTGTTTTTATCAAGTGCCCATACTCTACTCTGGAGAGAGTTATCTGTGCGTTCAGGAGAATCCTCCTTCTTCATTCGGTCATTTCCTCACCTCTGCAAATTAGGAGGCATTTAATGCCACTGTTCAGCTGAACACCTGATGGGACGGCGCAGAGATAAAAGCTGCAGCACACTGGGGAGCTTTTCGAGACACATTTCTAATGTGGAAGTCTTCCTTGAAAAACCTGACTGATACAAAGCTCAAATCTGAACAGCTGTGATGCTGTCCTAGACCTCTTTAATTTTTGTATCGTACTGTATGTAAGATTCAGATATTTTCTAGACTTTACTTTTGCAATCTTAGGCTTTGTTTTGTTAGCAAAGAGGATTCGAGAACTTTGGGAAACCAGTGGGGTGAAATGTGTCCCAGATGTTCAGTGTGACGGCTGGATTACATTAGGAGTGTTCTGAAGTGTTTGCACTTGCTCTAAAAGCATTTAAACTACAGTACACCAACCACTGCATCCTTTTTTTGGTTCATTCTGTGAGTTTAATATTAGGATTTCTTCATTGAAGCCTTTATTTTTATGAACGTTTCACCGATAAGGAAGCAGGAAGCTGATGTCTTATGCTTTACTCTCAATGAAACTGTTTGTGGTGTGGATGAAGCCTTTGAATTTTATTATTGTTGCCTGCAGTTCTTTGAACACATCCTGAGACAATGCAATGCTTTGTAGTTGATACAAAAAGCACCTTTTTTAAGAAGCTTGATTAGTGTTCTGAGTATACAGAAATAGTAATGGTGATAAAAACTACTGGGGTGATTTGATATCAATGTTTTAGAGCTTTTATTGCCCTTACCATTATTTTATTAGCCACAGCTGCAAACTCATTAATTTCCAGCCTCTCTATTTTATGAATTTTTCTTCATCAAAGACATCACATTAAACCCAGTTGCTGTTTTGTTTTCAACAAGACAATCAGCTCCATTCAGTCGTCATCAGAGAAGACTCTTCATTTAGATTCCTTAATGCACTGATATATTCTTATATCACCACTTTTATATTCTTAATATGTTTAAACTTGCCAAAACACTCTCTCCTCATTTCTAAAGGGTCTCTTTCTTTTTCCCATGTCTTTTTCATTTTTCACTTGTCACCTCATGCTATTATTTATTGCTACATTTTTCTATTCCTTGAGTCTTTTTTTTTTTGCAATATTAAGGTGGTACAGTACATATTTCACTGTAGCATACACCACAGTGCAGGCTTGCCAGTTACAAAACCCAAATATACTTTTTTTTCCCTTTTCTGTGTACATAAAATATTCCACATGTAGAAAAAAAAACAGAAAAAACTTGAAATACTGCACACTGCTTTTTTAAGAGTGTTTGTTTTGATTATGTGTCATTTCCAAACTTTTTATTTAATCTTTCATTTTGTGCCAAGATTTTTATTTTCCTCTCTCTCTCTGTTGTTTTCATCCTCACCCAATGCCCTTACCTGTAATAAAAGATTCTGGTTTTATCGCTGTTTACAAACATATATTTATTGTGCTGTATATAGTATATAATTATTAATGTTATTACTATCATAATGCCGTTTGTTGTAAATGGTTGATTCTTAACATCCCTTTTGGTGATGGTGTGGCTGTATTACGTACCTCTTGTTGAGAGAATGTTTCTTACACATGAGCTTCACTGTAAAAATGATCCATCATCCACGTTTGCTTGCCTGAGAACTAGCTCAGTGACGAGAGGGGGAAAGCCAAATTGTTTTTTAAAAAGAAACTGTTCCTTGGCCCATGGGCTGTGCCTTAAATTCAACGCATGTCATTTCCTTTTAGCCTTTCTTTTTCTATTTAATTTCTCAGTTCTCTTTTGCTGCATTAGTGAATCTTTACGACTCGGGTTGGCCTGTTCTCCTGTTGTGAATTTGAACGTGTTGCCTTTTTACTATCACAGCCAAACACAGACTGCTCTATTAACAGCACTGAGAAATAAGTTACCAGTGTAGAATTTTGCAGGGATTTAGGCCAACCGTAAGTTTGAGATTTACTACTTGAGTGATTTGTGGCCTATAGTTGGATGTCCTAGAGTTGAAATTGCTGTAGACTTGGTGTGCACAACTTCCCCACTCCTCATGCCCTGAAACACACTCAAAGATGTGACAACTAGTCAGGTTATAAAGACACTGGATTAACTCAAGGTTACTCTAGCATCTTCTGCCACCTCGTGGTTGGATCACAGCTACAAACACTGAAGAGGGTACTGCAGGAGTGGGAAGTTGCTGCCTGACCACAACCTACGATGCACAGAGGCTTAGAGACACACCTGCATGTTCAGCCAATGCTGCATTAATTATGGCTGAAACACTGACGGTGTGTTGCTTATCTATGCTCGGCCCACACTTCCACTCACATTACTTGCAATATCCAAAACCACTGACATTTTTCTGCCTGTAGAGAAGGAGGGTTTAGTATGTGTCTGTAGAGACGGGGAGTATTTAGGGACTGGGGTGGGTAAGATAAGGGTCGGGGTGAGTGCATCATTGTCTCTGGAGCAGGGACTCTTATTTTGACACACATACTGTAGATTCTAAACAGCCCTGGACCAATGGAAACAGTGGGTTCTTTTCTCATTATGTGTTCTATTTTTATGGTATGAAAGGAAAAACACAAACTGTAACTTTAAAAAAGGTCTTCAGGACAATTATTTTTTGGGTTATGTCTTTAGAATGCCAACTTGTCTGGAAGTTTCACAAGACAATTAAAATGTTATTTTATTGGATTCCTTGTTAATTGCAGTCTATTGGATAGCACTGTAGATCATACAACTTTGTGTAAAAAAATTAAAAACCATGAAAAAAAGTTTTTATATGCAATGGATTAAATAAAAGCATGGGTTGATTCTGCCTACCTGATGGTTATTTGTCGTCTTTTTTCACGTTTAAAAGTTTGAGACATGTTTTCTTCACTGATACAAGAGGAAACTTTTTTTTAATCTTAAATAAGCTTTCCATAATTAGCTTTGCAACAACTTTTCGCTGAAGTTGTGGGAGTGAGAAATGTCACTCTAAGCAGTCAGTCTGCTCAGTGTATTTTGGTTACATGCAGCAGTAGAGGTGTAAAAAATACTCCTCATAGAAGACTTTTTACTTTGATATAGTCACACATTTCACTAAGCAAGGAACAAGAAAACCTGTAAAATCTCTTTTTTACATGTGCATTTCCAGATAATGAAAGGTTACCCATGGCTCTGTCACTTCAGTAAACATTTTAGAAGTACTACTGGTTGAACACATTTGTAAACAATTCTGATAACCTAAATTATCCCTACACGATACTTAAACACACCCTGAAATATGACTGAAGGAAAATAAGAAACTTAATATTTTAAAAATGTGCTGATAAAAGTTTTTACACACTGGGCATATTGTCTTCTGTAATTCAACATATACAAGTATATATATATATATGAGGTATGATAGCTGCAAGAGCACATCTTAAAAAAAGAAACTTGTGAAAAAGGTCAATACTTCCCATATTTAAAAAAAAAAAATGAAAGACTTCGAGGCTCACTGCAATCAAGTAAGTCTCATTGTTTATATCTTATATCTTACTTATATCTTATTGTGAGCTACATTTAACTGCCAAGTATAGTGATCTACGACCTCAGGCTATTGAAAGAGAAGTAGAAGCCTAAAATGCTTATAGAGAGGGAACAAATGCTTATGGATCTGAGTTAGAAAACATATCTTGCAAGACACCAAACAAGGGTTTTTTTTGGGGGGGGGGGGGTTCCCCTCCCCATTGGCAGACTTTCTTTTTCTATATGATCAATTTTGGTTTAATTTGAGTTTTTTTTGTTTGTTTGTTTGTTTTGTTTTTTTGTTTTTTTGTTTTGGTATCTTGAAATTAGGTTTTCTGAACTGTTAAGGTGCCATATTAAGTTCTCATGCATTTTCATATTGTAACTTATAACATCTGTGACAGTAGCTTAATACATAAATCTAAACATGTGTAGAACATGCCATGGTGTGTTGTAAGAGGCCTTGCATAAGCAGCTTTTTTGCAACACTTTGACCATGTTCAAAGAGAGAAAGCTTTTTTACCTTTGCCATCAAGAGGTCAGAGTGAATACCTGACAGAAATTGATGTTGAATCTATATTTTAGTGCAGATTTAGACTTACAACAGCTGAGGTCATAAACTTTTGATCTGCAGATGAAAAGTATATTTCAGTTCAGTTGTGGTTTTCACAAAATTACAAATCAGTTTTTATTAATTATTTTTTAAATTTGATCCATTTTGAGATGACACTCTCATTTCTGCTTTTTACGGTGGCCGACAAGGATCAAGCGCACGGCAACGGGCCAGTACGTCCCAGTTCGAGGAAACTGAACGATCTGCAAATCAAGAAACGATCCGTAAACCAAGAAATGATCCCCAAATAGAGAAACGATCTGTAAACAGAAGAACGATCTGCAAACGAAAAACGCTACATTACCGGTCACTACAAACGTAAGTGCTCCAAACCTGCAGGGGGCGCATTCAGCGTAACAGCTAGAGAGAAAAAATACAGGGGAGCGAACAGGTAACTGGACCACAGTTCATGAAAATGCAGCGGGAACGGTAATGTGATTTTTATTTAGTTATATTTTATATTGTGTTTTTATCACTGTGCAACGCTGCACATTACGTGACGTTTATTTTATTGTTTACAGATCGTGTCTGTATTTACAGGTAGTTTGATGATGGTGCGTTTGTCTTCTTGTACAGCACCTTTTTTTCATTTGCACAACGTTCCTCGTGCAGAGTTTGTGATTTTGCATCGTTTCTGTACTTGAAGCTGTTTCCTCGAACTGAGAAGTACTGGCCCGCTGCCGTCCGTTTGACCCTTGTCGGCCACTGTGGTATTGTGAAGCGCTATTTCAAACCTTCTTCAGATCCAACAGTACATGATGTAAGCAGTTTGTTTTAATGGTCTTAAAATTTTGTTCAGGTGTGTATGTCTGACATCACATTGACATACTAATTATCCCCTTATGGTGCAGTTATGGTTTTCAAACACAAGGGGGTGCACATGGTCCTAGAATTGAATCTCGGCAT
Organism: Thalassoma bifasciatum; assembly: GCA_008086565.1. Taxonomy (NCBI): domain Eukaryota; kingdom Metazoa; phylum Chordata; class Actinopteri; order Labriformes; family Labridae; genus Thalassoma; species Thalassoma bifasciatum. Next base: position 110,970 of record RPOG01000015.1, on the reverse strand, counting down.
CTGCAGCATCAACAGCAGAGAAAAAAAAGACAGCGAGACAGCAGGCAGGATTAGGGGCAGCACAATTCCTCCTCCATACTTCTAAACAGTCTGCAGAGAAATAAACACAGACACCCACTGATAGAATTTGATTTATTTCCTATAATCTCAAAAACATATTTCTTACTTTGCTTGCACTCTGAGAAACAAATATATTCAGTAATATGCAAAGTCATACTGATCTAAAATGAGGATGGACCAGAGTAACTTTTTTGGGGCACTGAATTGCCACATAATTATTCCTTTATTTAATTATTTAGTGAACTAGGCTGGAGGTCTATACAGTAATTTATTTCATGGCTATTAGCATAAAACAATATATCACACATACACTGGTGTGCACGCATGGGACACGTGCACACACTGATGCAAAGGATGTTGTTTGTATGCATCCCTTTTCTTGGTGTTACAACAGTGTGGCATATGGCATGGACTAAGTTACCTCCCTGACTATCAGTCACAATAACACTGCATTTTGACATGAAAACACGATTCAACCAACACTCAACACTTTGCAGGAACAGCATATTGTACGTGAGTATATTTGTACAAAAGGTATACACAAACAATACACTATATTACGTTATTTGTCTGGTCAATATGGCAGGTACACACACACATTTGCACACACTCTCTCTCTCTCACACACACACATACACACATAGAGTCAAACATTCAGTGGCTGCAGTCTCTCTCTCTCTCTCTCTCTCTCTCACACACACACACACACACACAACCTGTTTTCAAGATTCGTTCTGACCTAACTGTCAGCCAAGCACACCGCAGAGGACAGGAGAAACTATGTACAGGGTTTCATTCATAAAATATTGCACTTATTGGCCCATTGCATCTCACAGCGAGTGCTATGACAATGCTTCTAAATCTGTAACACAGAGTGATATTTATTTACATCTTATCATAGAAACCTATACGGACAAGTCAGGGCTGACTTCATGCAATTTTTTGGGCTTTTATTTAACTATGCAACAAACAACTTACTATGCTAAAGGAACTATGATGTTTGGCACATTATTTTCTATGAGTTAACTTAAAGGCTTTCTGGATTTAAATAAGCTACAACTTTATACTACGTGTTGAATTTATTATTAAGACCACTACAGCACTGAAGTTCTGTAATGTTTCTTCTATCAGGAGGGTCATCACATAAACATGACATTTTAGCATGCTGACTTACAAATTAACAAAATGATTTATATATGGCTGTTTATTCCATGCCAGTTCTCATCAGTTGTTGTTTATTATACACTTTTCTGTGCCTTACCAGTGTGAGATTCTTTTCTAAAGAAATGTTGGATTGTAACTATCATAGTTAACTTCTACTTTAGGACAAAACAGTACACGTGATTGATTTTCTGAAGCATGCTTGTCGCATCAAACTATAAGGGGTCATCTTAGAGGCTAAGCACATAGAAATATTTGCTTTTAAGATTTTACAGATACACTTATTGAGAAATCACACATCTACAGACATCAAACGTGGAATAGTACTCACATCAACGTTATACATACCAGATTCATTCCCAAAATAAGCATGACAGAAGAACCTACAGAGGCCGTGTTGGAGATGCTAAAAGGCCACTTTTTATCCAAGGTAGATGATTTTTTTTATGACAAAAGTCACACTCAGACTTAAAATTCATGCATTCACACACTGCGTAGTCACACACAGCAGCCACACATCCAGGACACAAAGAAAGTCGCTACATCCTATAGTGCACTAAATCATAGATTTGGCAGCTTTAGGAGATCAAATAATCCTTTAGAAGTAAATTCATACTGTACAAAAATGAAAGAAACTATTAAAGCACTCACTCTTCCCCTTATGTATAATTATTCTAGGTCTTTAAGATCTTTAAGGTTTTAAGGATTAACTGTACATAGTGAATATGGCCTTATTGTCATACTTGGTTTATAACCACACTTACTAGCTGAAAAATGAGAATATGTTGTTTCTATATTGTAAATATCCTGTAATATTACACATCTTGCACAGCCATGTCTGTTTGTCTGGTTATTTGCTCAGTTATAAGGTGATAAAAGTTTAGAGATAATACGACAGCAATTTGTATTTCTACCACTTAACAGGGTTTGTACTGTAGTGTCCAAAGAAAGCAGCACTAGCAGGAGTGATAACGCTGAGGGAGAAACAAAAACTCTGACACCCTACAGGACCTCCCTTAGTTTCCTGACATCAGCCACTAACAGTTGCACCCCTGCTGCTGCAGCGGAGGAGCACTGTCTGTGAGTTTGGCAGTGGGGGCTCCTGTGGTGACAGCAGGATCGCTGTCCAAGCTCTCAGACATCTTGTCACAAATTAGGTCGACGAGGCGTTCAAAAGTCTGCTTCACGTTGATGTTGTCCTTGGCGCTGGTCTCAAAGAATTCAAAACCTTAAGGAGAGAAAGTGAAGCAAAAGGTCCAAAGATGGCTTGATTCTTCCTATGACAACACTTTTTGTGATGATGCTGCCCAATTTAAAGTTACATAAAGAGGTGAATGTTACTCAGAGACTTACCGAGCTGTTCTGCCAGCAGTCTGCCACTATCCACTGACACCACTCTCTCCTCATCCATATCGCATTTATTTCCAGCTAGCACCACCTGTGCATTATCCCACGAGTAGGTCTTTATTTGGGTTGACCTGTAGCACAGTAAAGAAAATAAAACATAAATAAACATCAAACTTAAAAAAAAAAAAAAAAAAATACCATCCAAATTTCTTAAGCCCAACTATCATTGGCTAGGATTCTGAAGACATGAACACAAAATATGGCAAACAAGAAGCACATGATGCAAGATGTGTTCACCCATTTGGAACACTCATGAGATTACATCATCATGTGTTTGGCATCATGGACTATTTGAGTCACTGATGAAAGTGGCGAAAGTGGGTCAAACTCTTTGTATGACCAACATGCAACAAATGTCACAAATTTGAAAAAAAAAAATCGCCTTTTTTCTTATGATTCTGACATTTTATATCAGGATTTCAACTTTTTCTCTCAAGATGTCAACTTTTTAATCTCATTTCTTTGACTTATCTTAGAAATCTGACTTATTGCATAATTTTGACTTTGTCCCAAAATTTTAACTTTTTATCTCATGAAACTGACTTTTAGCACAAAATTTTGACTTAAATGGACCAAAAAAAATGTCAAGTCTAGTCACAACCATAATGAAAACCTATGTTTGCAGTTTGTCTGTAAAAGTGCATTTCCATTTCTGCATTTTCTGTCTGAGAGTGCAGTGCAAGCAGTCAGAACATGTTTTCCTGCATTCTCTATATCTTTACAGTTTGGTGCATTAGAATAAAGCCTGTTGAGAAAAACCCAGATGTTTTGTGGGAATTTCATGAAATCCCCACAGTTTTATGACCAGAAAGGAGGACATGTCTGGGCGAAAGAGGACATTTGGTCACCCTAATCACATCCTACAATCAAACCACCAGGACAGTATTTTCTCTGCTAGTCATCAAACATGGAGAGGACAAAGAGAGCACAGAAAAAAACCTGCAAAAATAATGCAGAGGAGTACAAGAAAAGGTGGAGCAAAAAGGGAGGAAGGAAGCCCTGAAGCCCTGGTGCAGCTGAATGCAGCAAAGTAAATAATACATTCACAAGTGGAGGCTACAGCATGCTAGCAGCTCTGCACCTAGCATGGTTTATCTTTCACTGCTTCAGTTTTAAAAGACTGACAATTACATCAGTAGTGAAATCATGGGAGGGGGATTTATAGACAAGCAAGTGTAAGTTGCTTTGGAGTCTTTTCTGAGGAACCCCACTGATAGCTGAGATGCTTAAAGCTATCATATGCTACAAGGAAACACATAGATCCTGTCCACACTTAGAGAAGTTTATTTGACTTATTTGTGAAAACTCTGTGATTGTGATGTTGACTTTGAGATGCTTTCGTCATAAACAGCCAGCTGAGAAGATATTTCATGAAAATTGGACCAACATACATGGTTTGAAAATATCTGTCCCTTGATTTCACCCTGTTCAGCTGTCACGTGTTTCTTCTGATTATTTCACACTAATATTCTTCAATTATTGAAAAATGTCCAACAGACTCCTTCTTAAGTCTCAAGTTGATGCTCACTGCTGCTAGACCTTATGTCCCCTGGGAGCTGAGGAGAAGGAGACAAGGATGACGTGCTGGCGCTGCTGTGTCTGCTCAGAAGAGTTGACATCAACCTGTCCTTTCATCCATCGTTACAGGGAATATAAGACCTATGTTCAGTAAGATGGAAGAGCTCGACATGCTAACACAGCACAAGGGAGGAATACCAGGGGGCAGAGTAGCATCATGCTATTCGGAAACATGGTCAATGAAGCTAACTGAACCAATTATTGATTCAATATCCATCTCTAGCATAAGATACAGGAGGGTGACTGAAAGTAGTTTGATTAACACTGTAATATCACTGGGAGTTAGTTATTGTCTCTGACACTATTAAGGAACGCTGGTGTAGCGAAAAGAGCTACCTTCACAAAACTTTCTTGCATGACTAAGATGATGATTGTGAATACTTAGTGTATTTAACCTTTACGCTATCTGTTAAGCTAGCGGCTAAGTCACAAAAGTCCCAATAATTTGCAGGTTCTATATGAGGAAGAAGCATGATAGGACTCCAAATGTTGAGACAAACCATTTCCAGTGGGTCATCATTTGCTACATCTCAGGTAAAGCTTTTAAAGCCTGAAATATTCATACTGTACACTCTGCATAGAAATCATTTAGGTTGCAACCATATCAAATGTTCAACCTCAAACAAAAAAAGAAGAAAAAAAAAGCCCGTCAAAGAAGATGCTGCTTCTACTGCTTCAACCTCCAAACACATTTCGAGGAGGATTTTAGGGAACAAAAATATCTCCAGTGGTGTTGCAGTTTGATTAAAAGTAGGGCAGCTTACATACCACAGGCTGAACATGGTAGAGAGAGAGGGAGCCAGCAAGAAAGAAACAATGATTCAAGCGCAGAGAGAGAGAGAGCCCAGCAGGATGCTGGCACTCCCCTGCTCTCTGTCCACTTCGGACTCGTTCTCGGGGTTCATATGTGGGTCACTTCAAATCCAAACACAGCCTAAGTTCACTGACTGGGAGATAACTGTGTTTGTTTCAAGGCTGCCTGAACTAACCACAAAGAACAAAACAAGAGTCTGTGTGTCTGTGTGATTCAGGGACATTTTGACTTCATGAAAATGACAAGTAGATACATTTTCATGTTTGCAATACAATTTTTGAGGCAAAGAATTGTTTAAAATCTTCCAATGTCATCAAAGTCCTACATTTTATGGCAGCATTACAATATTTCTCCATCTTGTCTCTGTCACAGGCCGGAAATGAACGCGTCACAGGCTTAATTCAGCCACAGTCGGGGAAAGAGCCGTTGCTATGGCAACCTACATTTTTTCCTACAACCTTGTCACAAGGAACAAGGGAAAGAGAAAGTGGAATTTAAGCCTGTGGCAAAAGCAAAAAGGAAGATATCTGCTTATGTGAGGGTTGAAGAAGGAAAGAGGCTTCGTCTTTTGTTGACTTGTTGTATGCGCTGTCTGCATAACAAACTCTCAGGTTAGTCTGTTGGACTGTCGCTGTCACTTACACACTTTCACATTCTATTCATTAAGACCTCACTCGCAGACAGTCTGCTATGCTTCATCAAAGAGTAAGACAGGCCTTACAGAATAATAGATGTGACTGCCTCTGACCTCTGTTTTCCAGCGTGTGATAATGAGCCACTCAATAATTTAGATCCAGCCAATAATAGACCTCTTTAGCCAAGCATGCTCATAATGTTTAAATAGCAAAGCTAACAACAACATCACTAGGGCCAGAAGCAGCTGATTTCCTCTTGACAGCTGCACTGAAACAGCTGTCAACCGCTGCTAGCCAAGCGATAAGGAACAAGTAGACAGTGACCCTAATTGTGACTGTCATAGTGCTAAAAAGGGCACACAGGTGATACCTCAACTGCAAAACACCACCAACTACATCAAGTCCACGTGAGATACATTATCATTTCTTTGCAGCTGAGGCAAAAGCAACATCAAGAGAATACAACTGTGATGATTCTGAACTCTTTTCTCTCTGAAACGCTCATTCTGTGCTCTATAATCTCTTCTGGCTGGCAGATAGAGATAACCGCAGGACAGCGGGGTGTAAATAAAATTCAAGATGACAGTTTCTTACCAAAACATCTGCAGTGAGCCAGGGTGTGAGGAAAAATGAAAAAAAAAACATACACTTATGTATAACTGCAAGATCTAACTCTGTCATGCTATTTTCACTCATGACAGGTGTTCTTGTTGTTTCTAGAGCGAGAATCGTAACCTAGAAACCTGGTTTCTGCAGCCAATTGAATACCATCTTCCATGACATGGTCTGGACGGCAATGCATCATCGCAAATCTGTGACATTGTGGCTTGGCTCAAATACTGTCCTTGCTGTCCAGCCTGCAGACAATTGTGAATCACGAAAGACCTTGACAAACCTTTACTGAGACGTCCAAGTCGGACAAAGCAGCACTAACAAAGTGCACAACAAGGCTGTCAGATATCAGAGTCAAGAGACGTGTTTGTTCAAGATCAAGAGTGCAGGATATCTAGTGATTACATTACAGTGACACACAGGAAGCCTTTCAATACACTGATCTGCTCTTTATAGCAATATAATCAGAAGGAAACAGGATGAAAGAAGAACCATCAAAACAGGCAGAATTTAACTTCCCAGAGACCAGACGGACTCACCAGTCCTGCACAGCGCCGAATGACTCCTCGTTGGTGATGTCGTACATTAGGATGAAGCCCATGGCCCCGCGGTAGTACGCTGTGGTGATGGTCCTGTAGCGCTCCTGGCCTGCTGTGTCCTACAAAAAGACAGACATGATGCTAGCCAGCTGATTGATATTTACACTGTCAGGCTCAGGGACACTGACGAGACCCTGTGGCTACAACACATATATGCAAGTCTGTGATGTTAAATAAGGAGCATACATAATTAATCTGCAACTATTTTTATACTCCTAGAGTTTGTGTAATTCATATCTGAGCATGATTTCAACCATTATCTACATTTCTACATCGACTTGAGGCAATGTTTGTCGTGTTCGCTATGTGGAAACAATCATTTTGCTAATTGCCTCACTGGCTTTGCATTGATAAGATGCCAGAAGAAACAGCGGTTCAGTTTAATCTGGAGTGATTGATTGTTTCCTCTCCTCTGAAAAACAATCCGTCAGCTGTGTTGGATATTTGGCGGTGCAGAATACAGAGCGTGCATTTCTTGGAAAAAAAAGGTCTAAAAGTAGAGGTTGAAATGCCGTAAACATAGGGGAGATGCTTGCTGGTTTTACGATAAGGTTGAACAAATTGCTCAAAGGCACAATGAGAGAGTGATTACACAGCATTCAAGAAGTAGTTCATTGTACACAGATTACCCTGGAAACAAGCGCTCGCTGCAGCCTTTGCTATGAGATGTCAATGAAAATGCTAATGAGGCCCAATACAGACAGATGAGTGTGCCCATGGAAGGAAGAGAGAGAAATGTGTTCTCTTTCCTCTGCATTATTAACAGATGTGCAGAATCATAGGTTTCACAATAAGTTATATAACAATCAACTCCCATGATATCCCTCTTTTGTTTGTTCTGCATGTTTTCTGTCCCACCCACAACAAGTGTGTTCACATGCTTCTGGGAAACATGATGGACGACTTCTGGTTGCTCCACTTGGCTCTGGTTAAACAGAAGCCCCGACAGGCGGCACTGGGATTGTATTTGCCACGGTCATTGTGCTCGCCTTCCTTCTGCACATGGTTACAACGCTGTGCTGTGTGTGTGTGTGTGTGTTATAGCCAGGGGACAGCACTGACCTTCACACCATAGAGACAGAGCTCACATTCTGCAGAGCATACACACCATACAGATAGCAGCGTTTGTCATGTTACAGTAACTCGAGAAATGCAAAAAGAGGCCTGTATTTTCATGCTTTGTCTGCAGGTAGAAGAAGTTTCTTAACAATGTAAAAGATTGTGCCACATCATAGAACAGATTGTCGAAGTCATCTCTGTGTTGATTTTACACTCCTACACTCAAAGTCTTGGATAGCTCATTAACTTATTGATTCTGGCTTAAGTACCTGACAATGACCTCTGCATTACCAGACTATTTTTCTGCTAAAAAGGCGGAGCAGGACAGAATAAAACATGCTGAGTCCTGTGAATTCGAGCTCCTCGAAAGCGTTCCGCTCGTGGTCAGCAGCTTCTCAGAAATCAATCCAAGAAGCAGCTGACTACTTCAAGTGAAGCTAAAGTGAGCGTAGACTGAAACTTTGTGGAACTCTTCTTCATTCAGTAAAATTTTTCTTGGCCGTGCCTGGGTTCATTCATGCCAGTCTAATACAGCAGTGGCAATCCTGGAATTCAGTTTTGTGCTTCTGTCTGTCAGCAGATTTGTGCTTTCACAGCCTCAGTGACATTAGCCAGTAGTCATCACCTGAAATGGCCACTTACTACAAGTCTCATCTCTCCATGCGCCCATTTAAAAAGACAGGCCATTTATGTTGACCAAAGGCCAGTCCTTTTTTCCTCTGAATATGCTTGTCTTTGCTAATGATGAAAACACATTATCCCTATTAGCCGCTCATTTGACTGTTTAAATCAAGTTTTTGCATTCTGCCAGAGTGCTTCTTCTCTGTCTCTATTGAATCAGCAAACACCAAATGTCTGGGGGATCGCTAATTGCCGAAAAGACAACCATTTTGACAAGGGAGACCAGAACCTCTGAAGGAAAAATTTTGTGAAGAAAGATAGGGAATAACAGGACAGGCATCAACAAGAGGAAGACTTACACATCCACCCCCTCTCTGCCTCAGAGGTAATACAAGACAATCTGCTTCAGCATCTCAGATGAACTCCTAATTTAACAGCCACAGATACACTTTCTGTGAGAGGTGTTATCCCTCTGTTCTACGCATCCCCAACCCCCCACCCACCCCCAAATGTGCCAAGCTAACACTTACTAGTCTCCTGTCAGGAATACTGAAGCTTCCATCTGCTTGCATACTTCCAAATAAGTGTTAACATAAGAGAACACATCACAGCCTTTTCTGAAGCTTTATGCAAATGAAACGGATGGAGCTGAGCTTCTCCAGAATAAGAAACTCAACACACTCTTTGTTGAGGATTTAAAAGCTGAAATCCAAAAAGTGTTATTACATGACAGCTAACTAAGGATGCTGAAAATAGACATTTTAAGGGGGAACATCTGTTCATCTGAGTAGGGTTGCTTGTGGTGGCATTGAAAGCCTTTTATCATGGTTATCTTAACTGAAGAAGCTGTTATCGTGAATTGAAAAACATGCCCATGACCCATCACGTATGCATGATCTGCCCTAGCCCTGATTTCAATTAACCTAATAGACATAAGGGATTCTATGAAAGCAGGATTTTTTTGTCTAACAGTCTGTCACAGTCCTCCAAATGTATTGATCAACAAAGAGAGATATGGGCAGAGGTCAGGGGAAGGTGGACTCTAGGCAAAGATTGACAGCCCTTATAGAGGCAGAAGTCACTCAGCGGGAACACAAAGACTGAAAGAGCAGGAGAAACGAGGGGGGGAGGGAGTCTCTGAAAAGCCTCTTCCCCCTTGAATATTCCTCCGGCAGGCCTTGGAGGTCAACATGAAACAGAATTCTTCCAGACAGTGAGTGTGATTTAAAATGCAAATGCTCTCATTTTCAACTATTACCAGAAAAATCTATACAGGGCTTGCTTGACAAAATAAAAAGGATGACTGCGACCTGCAATACAATAATTTAAACTGTGTATTCTCTTCTCAATAAATCACCAGTTTAAGGTTATATACAAACAATATGTAAAGTTCAGATCCCTACATGAAGGATTTGAAGTGGAAACAGGACTAAGATGCAAAAAAAAATGCAGTATTTCACTTTTATCTAGCTTGGTCAGAATTTAACATTTCGTGGCTCTCCTTTAAATGTTTAATGCTTGCATTTTAATATTTCATACCCAGATCTGCAGCTTGATCCTCTTGTCATTCTTGTACACGGTCTTCACTTTAAAGTCGATGCCCACCGTGCTGACGAAGGCTGAGGTGAAGGCGTCATCGGCGTAGCGGAACAGGAAAGACGTCTTGCCCACGCTGCTGTTGCCGATGATGAGCAGCTTGAACATGTAGTCAAAGTTTTGGTCCCCTCCCTCCCCCTTCCCTTTCACATCCTGGGTAGCAGCCATCTGTAAAAAACAACAACAACAACAAAAGACCATAAAGATGATGCTGGGCGTTTTCAGAAATAGCCTCACTTTGAGTTTGTGTGAAGCTTCTTAAATCTGTCGAACAGAAAAGATCTTCAATTTTTTTCAGTGGACTCTACTTTAAAGAGAAGCTTCTAACACAGTTTGCATGGACGTGTCAGTGAGCTTACAGGTATGGAAAGAGGTGTATGTTGCCACAGAGTACAGTATAAGCTTGCTGTGTTACAGACCACGCAGATCAGAGGTGACAGAAGGCTGTGTCAGGCAAACCAGCAGGACCAACACAGCAAGCTGTTGTATTGATGAGAATCAACTAAGTGGAGCTTTAAAAAGCTGAGTTTGCCTTCTCTTGAGCTATTTCACACCAAACCATTCAATTAATAGGATCAAAGGATTTTTTATATAACCTTAAAAATTCAGATTCAGCTGATACATATACCAGGAAAAATGCTGTTTTTGATTTCAATGTTTTGTTCCAGTTGTGCCACAAAAAAATAGCATCCCAGTTTCCTTCTTGCAGGATGTGTGCTTGTTTTCCTGGGAAGCTTTTTCAATCTTCCATTTTAGACCTGCTATAATCATTAATTTTCCTTTTTATACTCTTCAAACACTGATAAAAATAACTGTGTAACCAAAACAAATCCTCTATTGAGCATTTCCGTGCAAGCTGTCAGCAATCAGCAACCTGAGAGGACATGAAGACTGGGAGCAAAATGACAAGAGCAGAGTCATCTCTGCTCCAAGGTGAATTTTTTTGTCAAAGCCACTGCGCCTGTATGCCCAACACGGGTAGCTAAGCTCTCCTTTCAACCTATCCTTTTGTAAAAGATGCCGGACCCCCATTCTACAGATCTTGCACCGGGGTTTCGAAAAGAAAAACACTCTTCCACTAAGACAAAATGTATTTGCAAGGACACTCATATGAAATATCACTGCAAGGCTGCATTCATACAAACGGAGATAAAAGATGTCGATGTAAGAAGAAATCACTCGGTGTAGTCTTGATGGGAGATGCATGCCAGCTAATATTAGCAAATCAATTCTGGGCAGGAGGTCATTTCATCGACAGATTTGAATCCTTCCATATTATTGTTCTTAAATGAAACTACCAAAAGGCGTTGATGACATTACTCGAACAAACCTGTGTTGAAGGCCTCGCGCTCTATCTGTGTGCCCGTGTTTTGCAGAATACGCGTTTTTATATGAGTGTCTAATGCAGGCGTTGTTTTCTCTTCACCCCTCCGCGTTTATTATCCTCCTCTTTGGAGCGCCGAGCAGTTTCAGCACCTGGGAGCTGTCCCCTTCGTTTCGGATGTGGCACGCGCCCCTGTGCTGACGAGGCTGGCTCGCGTGAGATGAGCACGAGCAAAAAAAGGGAAAGTGCGTTTGGTGCGTGTGCTCTGACGTCAACGCTGGGGGTTGTGGTGGGGTCAGAAAGATGGGGGTTGTAGTTTTTTTCAGGTTGGAATAAAAAATAGATAGTCGACTGCGGAGCTTCAAAGCTCTGAGATTTACTGGAAGAGGAGGAAAACAGAAATTCTTATTTAAGCGTTCAAGGATTCTAAAATATAGAAGCATGAGCAAGAAAATCTCGCAATATAACCTTAAATCTTTGTAAAGCTGCCACTGATTTTTCGCTTCTTCTTTTTTTGTAGAATAATGCATCTTACCTTCCCATATAAGTCCATTCTAGGGTTAAACAAATGTACTTGCTTTGAAATCCACTCTATAGGTTACATTAAACTCCCTGCCTAGCGCACTTTTTTTCAGGAAGCAAATATAATAGCCCCTTCTTTTGCGTCACACTTTGCCACTCCCGCCCCTGCAGCCGGCTCCTCTTTACAGAACAAACGTTTGAGCAAATACGAGAGGCCTGAGTGCTGATGAATATTATCATTATTATGATGAGTTTTTCAGTGGGAGGGGGCTCGGATACACACACAAAACTGTTACTTGCTTTGCAATTCTAATCACAGGTCCTCATTTCGAGGGGATATAAAAGCAGCATGGTTAATCCAAGGTGCAAATGCAGATGTGTGATATTTTACATGAGGAAACAAAGACCAGTAAAATTGTCAAATTTATAATTCTGAGCGATTTCCGGTGAGTTTTAAAGAACCATTTCCCCCTCTATGACTCATTCCCCCCTTGGAGACCGTAATTATTTATAATAGTCGCCAGTGCATGAAGAAATAACACTAGACGCAACTGTTATTATACAAACATGGACAACATTTTTGATTCACTATTGTCCTTACTTTCCTTTATGAGCTTGTAAACAAGGTTGGGTATGGCATGAAGTTAGAGCAGCTTGTAATGCGTCTGACCGCCCTGCAGAGGGTTGACGTGCACGCTACTGCGCAGCCGCAGACGTGGGGGCGGGCCAGGCAGGTAGACTCTACAGACGTGTGAGTTTGTCCACACAAGTCATATTTTTGAGTCGTATCCTTGAAATTTTCGGCCAGTCTGTTTCTCTTTGTTTGTTCTTCAATCAGTAAGTAGGCGCTCTAAGCCAGTATTGCATTAGTTTGGTTTTTACGCATATGCGCCAAAATCATCCAGATTCAGAAATCGTCTTTAAGCACTCGTATGCATTAAATCGAGGTTGCAGCTTCATATTTCAAGAATGCAAAACGAAACTTTCTCCAGCTGCCGTCCACGTCAAGCTGTTGTTTAGGAAACACAACTTTGGCATGGTAAACTGAACTTTTCTAGAGGTTTCTCTCTCGACAAGAAAAGGCCACAGTGGCACCATCTGCTGTTGGAAATGGTGCTCTGGTGCTGTTTGTTCTGTTTGCATTGCTGCCCACTGAAGCTTCCCTGTGATTAATGAATGACCAAACAGGATTGGCAGAAATCAGATAACTTTGGTTACATAAGGCTTTAGAGCAGTGAGCTTTATCTGCTTACAGAGGGAGACTGAGGGACTGTTTTAATCTTGGGTAGAAATCAGTTGACAAAAACCAAACTATATTTAGCACAAAATACAAGTGATGCTAAAAATAGATTTTTAAGCTTTAGAGTTGGTGAATTGGAGAAAGTCCATTCTGTAATAGATGATTCTTGATGTATTTTCTTGACACACACACACACACACACACACACACACACAAAATTAAGTATCACACGGTAACATTTGAGTTGAGTGTATTCAGAATACGTTTGTGGTTTTTCTGCACTCTTAACAGGGGCCCAGGTCTAGTTTAACACTTTTTGCTATGGACTTGCAAATCACTGTTTTGATGAATCATTCAGTATTTGATTATTTAAAGGAGTAGGTTGTAAGTGAGTAGTTTTAGCAATATGCAATTAACAAAAGAGCTTAAGATATAATTAAAATTTTTGTGTAAGGTTATCAAAACCAGTTGTAACTAAACTAATTACGTGTAAGTTGTTCTTTTAAGTACCATTAAGTTTTTCTGGATCTTCTCCTATATCAGTACTATCACATAACCTCCCCTCATTTATTGTAATGGACACTATAGGTGACAGCCTACAATGGAGGACTCTATTGAGGTGATTCTGCAAGACCATGCCAAGTATCGTCTTACTACCAAATCCCACCCCGTGGTGTCAGCCTGCACAGGTGCTCTGCTCACTGGCCTATACGGAGTCTGGAGCCTGTTTGCCCTGCCAGGGTTTCGTAAAGTCCCCTGGAAACTTAAGGTTCTCAAGAAATCCTTTTCTGTTTTTGCCTGCCTGCTTTGCTTTATTCCTGCCCTTCAAAAGCAAAGATACTGCACGTTCTTTTGGAAATCAAAGACTTTTTGCCAACATGTAACATAACTTAGCATAACTTGCACATTAATGACAATTTGCTTATTTTGGAGCCCAGTGCTCTGTGCAATCATCAACATGGGAAAAGAAGAAAATGGTAAGTCTGAATCTTGTGCTGACAGAGAACTAAAGTCTTACATGGCACTTTGATATGAAAGATACATTGTGCTGGAATTTGATTTTGTAATTCAAAGATTGTTCGCTACTTCTCTTTTCCTGTCAGCAAAAGATGAACAAGAAAACATGATGATCAGGAGCAGATTATCAGGAGCTTGGTAACTTGAAATTTGACAAAAATGTATTTGCTTTTGCGCTTATGATAACATTCTGCTGCATACTTGATGCAACATTAAAAAAAATTGTCTTGCTGGGAGAAAAGTGGATCTTTATTCAGTCACAGGCTGACTTCAGACTACTGTGCTTGGATATAACAGAGAGAGCCCTGCAGGATTCATACAGATATGGTGTTTCCTCTTCTAGTGAGTGTGAGATCAGTCTCAAGGTTTTAGTCTCAGAACTTAAAAAACTTGACTGCTTTGAACAGAAGTGAACTTGAAATGAAGCAGAGTGTATTTTTGAAAAAGAAGAACACAATGTCTATGAAGGATTTCGGATGTACTGTTATGAATGGAAGAAGATTTAACTTTGAATGATAATTTTTGGCCATTATTTCTTCCTTTTAATTGAACTTGGTAAATAAGTTTATCAAATGAGTTCAATGTTTCTATTTTACTCTGTTATTTGCTTGTAAAACTCATCTTGTGTACAATTTTTACACCCTGTAATAATAAGCAAAACATTATAAGACTTCCTGTGTGTTTGTACTGTGGTACAGGTGCCTTATTTACCCTCCAGTACAGTTCAGACACTGAATGCTATGAAGCTGCTTGAGGGACGAACAGGCCGCTTGGTAGATCTGGGATCGGGGGATGGAAGACTGGTTAGTGAACTTCTTTAAGCTCAATTTGACTTTATAGATTTCTTTTGTAAACCTGGTGCTCAGACATTACATAAGTGGGTTACTGCAGGTTTATTTGAAAATATTTATTTTGATTCTGCAGGTGTTTGCAGCCTCTTCAGCTGGTTTTCAGTGCACAGGCTATGAAATCAACTCAATTTTAGTGGCATATGCAAAGAACAAGGCCCGCTGGATTGGAGTACCTGAAAGCCAGGCAACCTTTGTTAAAAAAGACTTCTGGAAGGTAGGACTTTGCATAAAAACTGCTTTCTTTCAGCATAACAAAAAATTTTCACTCATGTGTTGTTTAATTTGGATTTCACAGACAGATTTATCGTCTTATAATAATGTGACAGCCTTCCTTGCTCTGGGGGTGGTGAGTTTTCCTCAGTGTTTCTGCATTGGTCCAGTTGCATACATAGGATTGGAATGCTAAGACACTGACTTTGCCTTTTTGTTGTATGTCTAGATGAGGGATCTGGGTGAGAAGCTGTTGAAGGAGCTTCCTGATGATGCCTGGGTCATTTCTTGTCGTTTCCAGTTCCCTGACTGGCCACAACAGTTGTCCATCGGCTCTGGTCTGGACCAGACTTTTGCTTATGACATGCGCAGTGTACGCTCATACCTGAGAAAAACACCAGACAGTGTGTGTGCGCAGTAAGTCCTAGTCATGTGATGAAATAACTAACTGTGTCAAATTTAATTCTGGTAGTGAGTGATGCTTTGAAAAGATGTCTCTGAGCATTGAAGGGATGAAAGGACTCAGAGCCAAGAAGATGTCAGAATGGTTCAGTTGAGAGCAACCAAACCCTGCAGAATGTTTTTAATCTTTGCACTGCCAGTTCACTCTGAGCCTTTTGTATACTGCTGACAGCCTTTTTGTAAATACAAAAATGAGCTGCTGTCTGAAATAATGCTCTGACTTTTGATTTCAGTTTAACAGCTCTTTCTCTACAAAAATGACTAACAAATTAACTACAATAAACCCTCATTGACGAAAACTACAGGAGATGCAGTAAGGTCTTTTTTTAGCATTTTTTCAAACTTCTCTCCCTATTGGTTGTGCCTTAATCTAGCTCACGTTTTCATCTATCCATTATCTTTACTGCTTATCTTATGTGGGTGCAGCCCATCCCAGTTGACGTCGAATGAGAGGAAAGGTGCATCCTGGACAGGTCACCATTCCCTATATAACCCCTGATTAGCACCATTACTATCTAAGTCCCCTGACTTTTAAGAGAAATATGGAACATGCATCTAGGCAGGAAATGGCTTTTTAGTGATTTTATATGTTCGTTTTGTAGCAAGGAGAAGACTTAAAAGTTAATGAAGACTGCAGATCACCTCAATTGTCTTATTTTAGCATGAGAACTGTTCATCTTTCAAAATAATCTATGTCTAATGATTTACAGACTAGGATCTCTACTAAACCCTGTCATTCTGTTCTTTTTTATGTCAGCCTTAAAATTGATATGCACACAAAATTAGGTAAACATGGTTTCAATGGTGGAGCCTGGTCTTTCATACTTTCATTTCATACTCAGACTTTCTTTATAGAGCACTTTTCATTCACAAGATGGTAAAAAGAAGTACTTAAAAAAGGGAAAATTAATAGCAGTAATAAAATTAAGGAAGAGGACCCCCCCAACACACACAGCAACTCACCAAAAGAGCATAAAAACAACACAACATACTTAAAATCTGTGCTTACGAACTGAGGAAACACTACCAGGAGATCTTAATGAGGAAACACTGAAGGTAAGATAAGATGTTAGAACTCAAGAGAATAAAACAACCAAGTTAAAGGGAATAAATAAGACAATAACATATTTTAATGCTTAAAAGAGTAACAAGATGAGATGCTATGTAAACATTTTAAAGATCACCATGTAAGTCATTTAAAGCTGATGAAAATTTAAGTAAATACACTGCCTGGCTAAAAAAAGTCACACCCAAAAAAAAAAGTTAACAGACTCTTATATTTCATTGGACTGCCTTAAGCTTTGATTACAGCACACATTCACTATGACATTTTTTAGATAAGCTTAGATGCCCAGCACCTACAGGCTTGAACAGTAGACACTAGGCATGATGGGTGCGTCACTTCACCTGCCTCTCTTCTTACCCTGATGCGCCCATCACTCTGGAACAGGATTAATCTTGACTTATTAGACCACAACCTTCTTCCATTCCTCCAGAGTCCAATCTTTGTGCTCCCTAGCAAATTGAAGCCTTTTCTTTCCTGGTTAGCCATACAAATTAATGGTTTTCTTAAGGCTACACAACTGTTGAACCCCAAGGTCTTGAATACCCTTTGCATTGTATGTGTGGAAATGCTTTTGCTTTCACTTTTTAGCATACTCCTGAGTTCTACTGTTGTTTCTCTTTGATTCATTCTGGCCAAATGTTGAAATGATTGCTGATCACAATATCAAGAATTTTTCGGACATCGGTTCCCCACCATCCTTCCAGTTTTTAATGATGCGTTGTTGGACAGATGTTAATCCAATTTTGGTGGTTTCTGCAATCTGCTTACATGCTTGATGCATGCCAATGATATGACCCCTCCTAAACAGACTAAGATCTTTCCACATCCACAGGATGTGTCTCTGGTCATGGTTGTGTAAGAAATGAGAAGTTTTTCATTGTATCAGCTGGGGTTAAACAACTTGTTGCCAGCTGAAAGATTATCACCCATGCAGTCATTATTCAATAGGAGGCCTGTACCTATTTGCTTGGTTAACTCCAGGTGGTGATTTGTTTTTTGGCCAGGCAGTGAATCAGGTTTTCAGTTTGCGTTACTCTTAGTGGTTTCTGAAATATCCACCTGAGGGTGCTATTGGTCCAAAATGACTTCTGTGCTGGTGTGGTGCAGACTTACAGGAGGTGGTGATCCTGAATGGAATACAAATAGTCTTAATCCTCTGCATTGTGGATATTTCATTGTCTACATGCGTCGGATTCTCTGTAAGTGGAGTAAAATTGCAGCCACCTAATGTGTTATGGCCTGGACCCAATACAGGTGAAGTGGACTTCCAAACGTGATCCTATGTTATCCTTTGTGCTACAGAATGAGTCATCACAACTCACATCTTTAAGAATAATAAGTGAACTGATCTCACGTGCAGTCTTATTGTCTTCACTTTTGCCCAAAGCATCATAAACACCTATGTACACGCAGGGTGATCGATGTCTGTCAGACCCATCGACTGTACTTCATGCTCTCCTTTCACACCCTGACGTCAGAGAGAGGGCGGCAGACAGCGGGTGGGGAGGGTGCCAGAGTATAAAAACCTCGGAGACAGACTCCAGGCTTCATTCTCAGTCTGGGACGGCATAATACACCCAATGGATGTACAAAGAAGTACCGGGTCCCAACAAACAAACAGCAGCAGTATGTGCGAGTCTACGCAGAGGTCTGAACCCCGTCGAAAGAGGATGGATGACCGCAGTGCGCCTACAGAGATGGCCAGGATTATTACGGATCCCGTCACGGGGAAGTGCTACTGCCGGGGGAAAGTTTTGGGAAAGGTAGCGCACTGAATCTGATGCGAGCTCCTGTGGAATTACTATAAAACCCCGAAGACGCAGCGTATTAATAGTGTTTTCCTCTTTCCAGGGAGGCTTTGCGAAGTGCTATGAGATGACGGATCTGTCCACCAGCAAAGTTTATGCAGCCAAAATCATCCCACACGCGCGCGTCTCCAAGCCTCACCAAAGGGAGAAGGTAAGCGCGAGGCTCCGGTGCGCGTGTGTGCGCTCAAATATGCAAACAACTCCATTCTGAAAAATAACATTTAATTACAACCCAGACCTCTGTTTCTTTTCCTTTAGATTGATAGAGAAATTGAGCTACACAGAGTTTTGCACCATAAACACATCGTGCACTTTTATCACCATTTTGAAGACAAGGAGAACATCTACATCCTACTGGAATACTGCAGTAGAAAAGTAAGTGAAGTTTGAAGACCGTAAATTTTCCAACCAGCATATGCCTTGCTTTCTGCTGCTCTGTTAAAATTTGGAGAACACCTGCATTGCACCTAAAGTCAATGAGGCAGCCCACAGGCAGGATGCAGGGTCTGTCACCACTACAAAAACTAGATGGTTTTTATTTCATTGAATGATACAGCAAGTGTATGATATCAAAATCTGCTAGTGTTGCCTTTTTAAATTAGATTTGTGTTTATATGAAAAAATGATAGGTGTGAAAACAACCCTTTAATCAGTCTCTCTTCTATTTTGTGCCTTTGCAGTCACTAGCCCACATCCTGAAGGCTCGCAAAGTACTAACAGAGCCTGAGGTGCGTTATTATCTACGACAGATTGTCTCTGGTCTGAGGTACCTGCATGAGCAAGAGATTCTTCACAGGGACCTGAAACTTGGTAAGAAATCTTTTTTTTGTACCATAAATATTGCTTGGACAATTTGTGCACAATTCTGAAGATGCATGCTATACAAGGTTGACTCTTTGTGCTCCCACATCTTGATCCTCTGTTGTCAAATCCGGGGTGGATCAGTGCGTTATTGAGCTTTTGATCCCGTATTGAGTGCTCGTCATTTAATTCCCTTTCTTCCCTGCAGGTAACTTCTTTGTGAGTGAGTCGATGGAGCTGAAGGTCGGGGACTTTGGTCTGGCTGCCAAGTTAGAGCCAGCAGGAAATAGGAGAAAGACAATCTGTGGAACTCCAAACTACTTGTCCCCCGAGGTGCTCAACAAGCAGGGCCATGGCTGTGAATCAGACATCTGGGCCTTAGGCTGCGTAATGTGAGTAGGAACACCATTGAGTATTCAGTGTCTAAGTAGTTGTAGTTGTTATTATGAGATATTTTTGAATCACACATGATACGCTTTAAAAAAAGATACAGGTATCAAATTTCTCAACCTTCTTTTTGCTTTGTAAGATTCATTGTTGTGATGAAAATAAGTTGATCTTTGCTTACCGTCCTTCTACAGGTACACTATGCTTCTGGGAAGGCCACCATTTGAAACCACCAACTTGAAGGAGACGTATAAGTGTATAAGAGAGGCACGTTATTCCCTGCCCTCCTCCCTGTCTCCACAAGCTAAGCAGTTAATCGCCAGTCTGCTTGCAAAGATCCCAGAAGACAGACCCAACCTTGACCACATTTTGAGGCATGACTTTTTCACACAGGTTAGACACCATTGTCTCTTTCATTCCTTCTTTTGGCTGTTTGACCATCTCTCTCATTGTCACATTGACCCCTTTACCACCACTTGCACACTGACCCAATTTCTCTCTCTCTCTCTCTCTCTCTCTCTCTCTCCAGGGCTTCAGTCCAGAGCGTCTGCCGGCGAGCTGTTGCCACTCAGCACCAGATTTCCACGTCTCTAGTCCAGCCAAAAGTTTCTTCAAGAAGGCTGCTGCCGCACTTTTTGGTGGAAAGAGAGACAAGGTCAAATACTACGAGACTTTGAGTGAGTATTGCATCAGCCACTGTGCTCTCATGGACTATGAAATAACAGAACTTGTCAGCCAGTTGATTGGGGCTTTGCAAAAAGATGGTGAACAATGGAAGAGTCATTAAATCTAGATTCTGACTTGATTGAAGCATGCGTCATCTATTCTCCTCGCTGATATGAGTTTATGTAGCTGCTAGTTTAAAAAGAACATTCTGATTTTTGTGTGCTATGATTGCTTTCATAGATAAATTGACCAAGGAGGAAGAGGAGATCTATAAACTGCAGCATGACCTAGAGCGAACTGTCATCAGCCAACAGCAGACCAAAAAGACATGTGAGGTAAGATGCTATCTGAGCAGCATACGCTACAATCACAGCACTGTGGGAGATTCTGCAGGCAGATTTTGTCATGGATCATTAACTGTGCAGGTTGACTGTAGATTTTATGTTGAAAAGAATAAAGTGAGTCACCCCGATGTAGCACTAAAGTTTATAACAAGCACAGTTTCAGAACAAACTAAAAAGCACTTATTACCAGCCTCTACGCTGGCCATTCTGAATCTGTGGGTGATGGCTGAGTCAGAGTAGGAAGAGATGATCTAAACTCACAGATTTTCTCTCTTGTCGTCACCAATTCCCACCTCAGAATGGAAGTCTACTTCCGCCATCTGTTGAGAGACCTGTCGCCCCAGCAACAGAGAGCCAGTCCCCGACGACGACGCGTGACACCATTCGCCTCATCGTCAGGGGGAGTCTGGGGAGCTGCAGCAGCAGTAGTGAATGTGAGTTCACTGAGTTATACACAAAGGCAGACATGAATGAGTTTTAATGTGCATTTGTGACAGAGGCATCAAGCTCAATGTCATCTCTTTTTTTGTGTCCTTAAAGGCCTGGAAGACAGCACGACAGGAAGTGTGGCTGAGACTGTAGCCAGTGTACTGAGAGGATGCCTGGAGAATATGCCCAAAGGTTAGTACAGCTGTTTTAATGATTTACAAATCTATGGCTTACACACTACTATTGATTTAACAACTTTGTATAAAAGGCAAAAAAAAATTGGTAAAAAGATAACTGAAAATGCTTTACACAAGGCATTAAAAGGGTAAAAGACACATAATAAGAGGCTGACTCCCACATTTTGTTAACCTAATTCCCCTTCAGCTCGGTGCTGGTATGAAGAAAAAAACTCAACTCCAATACACAATTTATATTTAATTGCCAGGAAGTCATGAGGAAATTTTGGTGTTTCAGTATGTCAACAAAATCAAGAATTGTATGGAGCTGCACAGTTACAGCTCCTCTCAAATCCGTCCTGTAATTGTATTCTAATCCTCCATCTCCTCTGTGCTTTCTCACTCTGCAGCGGATGACATTCCTCAGGGCTCAAACAGCTGCAACTTTCAATGGGTGACTAAATGGGTGGACTACTCCAACAAGTACGGCTTCGGATACCAATTGTCTGATCATACCGTGGGAGTCCTCTTCAACAACGGCACTCACATGAGCCTCCTTCCAGATAGAAAGTAGGTCCTACTCAAAGCTTTCACAGCACTCTACCTTTAGTTTGAAAGTAGTTGGTTCTTCCATTTCATGGAGATAGGTTGTGTAAGCATTAAAGTGCATTGAAGAACCTGTTCATGTTTTGAAAGGTTTAGTTACCTAAAGGGAAAGCTTTTACTTGTTCAATGTCAGTGCATTATCTTTTCTTTCCCACAACAGAAATAAAAGAAAAAGCTCATTTTTAGTTAGAACTTTATCACTTTCAAGCAAGCACAAAAAATACTATCATATACAAGAACACTTTTATTATAGTAAGGAAAGCCATTTGTTTTGCTAGTGTTTGATCATTATTTGTCCAAGTGGATGTTGACCCTTTATCTCCTGTTTCTTTAGGACCATCCATTACTATGCAGAGTTGGGTCAGCGCTCTGTTTTCCCCACCTGTGAGGTTCCCGAACACTTTGTGGGCCAGGTTACAGTGCTCAAGTACTTTTCCCACTACATGGAGGAGAACCTGATGGACGTGAGTAAACACCTCTATTATCCTCATGCCTCTGTCTTTTGTCTTTGCAACCCTGGAGCATTAAGAACGTTAGCTTTCATGCTGCAGCTTGTCTAATCCTTATGTGTAAATCCTTTGCTTTCTTAGGGCGGTGACCTGGGTAGCATGACAGACACACACATGCCCAGACTCTACCTGTTGCAGTGGCTCAAGTCCGACCGCGCCCTCATGATGCTCTTTAACGACGGCACCTTCCAGGTAAACACAAGCTCCATAACAGGAGTGCTACAGTTGCTGGGCATGCTCGGTAGAGTGCCATTAGGGTGCAACCCGTAACACAGTTCATCTATTGTTTACTCGAGTGTCATTTAAGTTCACATGGGCTGGGCACCTTTTTTTTGCATGGGGGTTTTAAAAGATAAACTACTTCACACGAAGGAAGAAATCATTCCAGACTGAAAAATAAAATAAACCTTTCTATCTCCACAGATCAACTTCTACCATGACCATACCAAGATCATTCTATGCTGTCAGAGGGATGAGTACATGCTCACATACATTAATGAAGACCGTGTCTCCAAAACCTTCAAACTGAGCTCCCTGCTGAAGTCTGGCTGCCCTAATGACCTGAGAGAACGCATGGTGTACTCTCTCAACATGCTTCTGCAGAGATGCAGCTAAACCCACATTAATATATTCGGTCTGTGTCAAATGGACTGATCTACACAACGTGCTGCTGCAGTGCTGCAAGGATCAGCACAGGAAAGACAATGTGGGGACAGACCTGTGAAGAGTAATTATCATTCCGACACTGTTGCACCTCAGTGACTCAGCAGAGGTGCTGGTGGAAAAATAATACACTCTTTGGATTTGGGAAATGAAATGTAGCGCAATGGATGCTAAAGGGCTGATATGTATGTTGATTGAGAAGAAAGACCGAGAGAGTTTGAGGGAGTATGTTGGTACGGATGTTGAGCCCATATTTTTGGGGGGAAGAAAAGGGATCTTTGGAAGTAGAGATAAATGCTGGGCTGGTACCAGCTTAAATGTGTACAGTGTAGTCAGTGCTGTTTTATAGAGACAATCTCTAAACTGGTGCTCTGAGTGTAACCAGAGCTAAACTGTGGAATATTGTAAATGATGTACAGTGAATGTAACACCCCACTCAGCAGTGCAAAGATATGATTGCTAATGTGTGCGTAAGCTACTGAGTCCGCCTGTTTATACAGTAAATGTGAGTGTGACTGTGTGTGTGTGTGTGTGTGAGAGAGAGAGAGAGAGTGGGACGAGTGTCATCATCACGCTAACTCTGAAAAACTGTGATTTGGTCTCTTTACTGACAGATGGACTCAGCACATTGAGCTGAGAAACAGGGGGGTGATGTGAGGAAGCAAGAGAAGAGAATGACATTTGTTTAAGAACAGTACAAGGACATTTTTCAAGGATCACTTAAGAGCCATTGTCAGCTTGTCCTACTTAAGTTATTGTGTAAAAAGTGCAGTATTTATTTATTTAATAATAAAAATGCATTTTATACAAAATCACTCAAGAGTTTTGACCTTATTTCTTTCATTTTGTGTTTTTTTGTGTGACAAACAGAGTTCATGAACTAATGTGGGCTCAGATGAATATCAGACTCATATCTGTGCTGTGGTCAACGTCAAAGCAAGTATTTTATCTGGAAACTTGAGTGTGCAACAGGAAATGGACTCATAAAAGGAGATGGATGCCTGATATGGAGGTCTTGTTTACACGGTGGTTGTTTATAATGTGTATCAGGGCCAGAACCCCTCCTCAGTGATACAAGAGGGTAGATGGAGGTGGCACTGCAATGTTGCCAACGACTGACAGCTACTCATTATTCTGTATACATACAAGGGCACAGAACAAACTGGAAATAAATGAGGCAGGCAGCCCGACGATGACATGCAGCCACTGTGACGCTGACAAAACTATGTCAGCAATTGCATCACAGCTTTTCTGACTGCGTGTCTCCAGTTCTTGAACATCCTTTCTCATTCACGTACTGTAACCATGGAAACTAGAAAGCACTGGCCACTAGGTTAAAACCAGAGGTAAATCAAGACTGCATAAAACACAGCCATCAAATTCTCTTCCTGTTGAAAGTCAGAACTCGTGCTCTGATATATTTGTGCTAAAATTATAACTCCTCTATTTTGAATCTAGTTGGTTTTTCAGCATCTCTCTCTCTGGCCTGTAATATCCAATCTGTTGAACACCACTCCTTCTTCGGTGCTTATGTAATGTTGGAAGTTGAACATGACCGTTTGAGTCATCCCTCTGGATATTCAGCAAGAATATCTGTTCTTTTCAGAGTTCAATAATGAATGTCTCATGCATAGCCATACCCACACAGACAGACACAGAACAGGAAGTAGTCCACAAAAGGAAGGAGCATGAATTATTTATGACAACACCTCTAGGTTTGAGTGGCTGTGTTTTGACAGTAATGGCCCCTGGAATGGATGCCTCAGTCAGACAGAAATAGATTTTGTTGTTGAAGGGAAGTTTTCTAGTCTTTGAGGGCATTTCTAACCCTGGTTCATACATTTGAGCACAAGAGCAGCTACTTCGTCAAATGGCTGAAATGGATTGAAGCAATTATTAGCAGACTGCTGGCTGACAAGAGGAAATTTGGCAGTTCGTCTGTTATGCGGGTGCAAATGCAATGTAAATTCAGCTCCTGTATTAGACCTGTAAGTAAAAATTCAGCTCATGTCTAAGTCTCCTCTGTGAGTCAGCAAATTTTAGCTCAATTGGCCCCATGGGTACCTTTTCCACACATTTTGCTCAACATGCATTTAAACTAATTAGAAAACCCCGCAGAGTTAAAAAAAAAAAAAGAAAAAAAAAAAGCTAAGAATGCATGCTGGCTTGATGTTCTCAGTATCACTTGAACAAGAACTGCTAATAGCGCAGCAAGTTTTCAGAATCACCCACACAAAGCTGCTCCTCTCTTACGCCCCGCTGATAGTCGGGAAAGCCTCGGCTAAACTCTGCAATGAGTCTAAGCTGCAGTGACAAGGGGAATCTTTATACCTCAGCTTCTATCATAAAGTTCACTGCGGGCAGAAGAGTGAGTCAGTTTGGCATTAAAAGTGATAGTAGGCACATTCTGCCTGGAAAAAAAAAAACTTACTTTGATGTGTGCATACACTGGAAAGCTCCTGAGGGTTTAGAAGGCCTTTGCATATCAAATGCCAGCACTCCTCCTCCTACCATGTACTCAAAAACAGATGCACTGATGGACCTGGGATGACTATAGCCCTGCCTATCCCCTTTGGTGGCTTACAGTATTGACTGAAGGGATGAGCGATGCAAAGCAGGCAAACATTCAAAGAAATTTCATTGGATATTGTCTTGCTGAGCTTATTTAAGAATTGAATAGTTCTCATTTAGCCCTGCGATTGACTGGCAACCAATCCAGGGTGTACCCTGCCTTTCGCCCAATGACAGCTGGGATAGGCTCCAGCCACCCGCAACCCTGAAGAGCAGGATAGACGGTTAAGAAAATGGATGGGTGGAAAGTTCCCATTTACCTTTATAGTATTATGATGAAAACAAGATTAAAAACAGGCATCCCAACATATTAACTAGCCCTACATGTTGAGAAATTCTTTAAAGCTATTGATGTTCTAGCAAGGCCAGTGATTATAGCCTTCAACATTTAGAGCCTGAGGTAACTCAAAGAGGCCAACTCTTTTTGTCATGGCCTTAACTAAAGCTGAGAATTTTTTGGTCTAGATTAAGTCAAATTTTGAGACTGAAAGTCAAGATTATGAGATGAACAGTCAAAATTCTGCAATAGAAGTCAAAATGTTGAGCTAAATGTCAGAATTATGAGAACAAATGTCAAAATCTTGAGCTAAAGTAGTCAAACTTGTGAAAGAAGTCGGAAGTCAGTGTACCATAACAAATTCCTTGTATGTTCAAGCATACCTGGCAATCAAAGTTGATTCTGACTCTGATTCTGAATTCTGAGATAAATATTTGCAATTTTGGGATAAGAAATCAAAATTTTAAGTTAGAAAGTCAAATTTATGTGACAGAGAAATAAGTTTTTTGGATAATACAATCAAAATTTTGACACAATCAGTCAAAACTGAGTTAAATTGTTGCAACTTTGAGATTAAAAGTCAAAGCAATGGGGGGGGGTTAATTTTTTAGCAAAAAAGTCAAAATTATGAGATAAAGAGCCAACAATTTGAGATTGAAAAAAGAGTCAAAATTATGAGACAAGTGGGGGAAAAATGAGATTTTCATGTCAAAATAATGAGAAAAAGATGAAATTATATTTTTCTATCTCAAAATTTTGATAGTCATTAAAAAAAAATAAATAAATAAGTAAAAAAAATTTAAAAAAAACACCACTATTCATTTCTGACAAAATATCCAGTCTAAAAACAGCTTATTAGCACAGTTTATATTCGTTGACGAATCCGGACTTATGAAGCTACTATGTCTACGAAAGAGCATTTCCACTTTAGCATTTTCTGTGTGAGAGTGCAGCCTAGCAGTCAGAGCAAACCCGGACATTTTGGCGAATTTTAAATAAATCCCCCTGGACATAATTTTGTAATGTTACCACCAAAAAGGAAGACATATCCGAGCAAAAGAGCACGTTTTCTCACTCTAATCATACACAGACGGTAAGTAACTTCTGTAATGTGCTGAGTTACATGCTAACACTGACGAGCAGCTAACTCGGCTAACTACAGGAAGTGTGTTGTTTTCGGGTCATGGTTACTCAAGCATTACTGATACTTTTTCATACCACGGACAGTTAAAATAGGATTATTTTGCTGAGGTTGTACTTTTTGTATATATTTGTAGTTTTCATTCAAATTTTATTGTGAGACGTGGACAGGATTGCTGATATTAGCCCCCCCATAATAGTCTCTAAAAGGTCAACACAGCTCAATGTAACTGGGCTGAATCCTTCGGGGTGTTTATAATTGTCAGTTACCAATACTATATCAGAGTAACTTTTGTTTGACATTGTCCTATCAGTTATATTGAGTTGAACTGATTCTCTCCGTTACAAAACACAAACAAACAAACAAAAACAGATTATTAAAGTAAAAAACTTAACTGAAAAGTGAAAAGTTTTACTTTTTAGCAGCAGCCATTATGTTGATATTTTGCCTTGAACAATTTGCTGTTGGAAATGAATAAATATTGCTCTCTTTTCATTTAAAAATAAATTATTTTCACAACATTTAGCAGATTTATAACCTTTCAAATGTTTTGACAACCTGCCCAATGCATGTTTTTTCAGCCCAACTTGCTCAAAAGAAGCCCATTTGGGCAAAAACCAGCCCTACCAGGCAACACTGGATGTGAATCTCCATTCTCCGTGATAATACTGACTTGTTCCCTTTTGATTCAACACAAATTCATAAAAACCCCAGAAATAAACACAATTCAAACCCCAACTTTAATCAGTTAACATGGTCCAAAAATGCTCCTGCTTGGTAGTACTCTCGAAACCATTTCCATGAGCTGCATTTTCACTTGTTCCTTATATACTCATTCATGTGTATTGAACTACATCCCAGATTTTTCTGCAGGTTTGTGAGATAAGGGACACTCTACCCATTTCCGGAGCCATTTTCAAGCATCATAAACCGAAGGAAATCGTGCATTATAGTTGTTTCAACAAATAGTCCCAGATTACAGTTATCATCATGAGCTCCATTCACAACTGACTGTTAGAAATTCATGTTTTGTTGATAGCATGTCATTTTCACATAACTGTCAGGAGGTTTTCTTCATTCAGAAATCAGTCACATGTTTTACATTTTGTCAGATGGAATCAACTGACATGAACTGTGCATGCAGCCTACGTCAAACTCTTGATCACCAGGATCAAATAGGAAAAAATACATTTTTGTTCAGTCTTCTCTTTTTAATTGCACCAGCACCTCCGCTATGATGTCAGGGAACAATGTGACTTCCTGGAAACTGGGATGCAGCCTGCTGACTTCTTTAATAAAAAAATCACATGCCCGTGTGTGTGGGCAGCATCTGACAAAGAAATGAAGATAAAACTGAAGTGGAGAAAAACTCCCACAGCAATCCAACGCTCTAAGCTTTTTTTTGAAAACAACATCCATGAGTAGAACTCAAACAGCACTAAATCTGAAATTCCAAAGCTATTAAAATGCTTCTTTTACATACTATTTCAGACTCAGTAGTTATGTTTTTACCTCATAGACTTTTTTGGCTCCTTTATGATGAAGGTGGCTCAATATAATGCAGTACATAGGTCATACCAGCCTCTAAGGGATGAAATTATCTCACAACAGCTCTTCTGATTAGACTGTTTCAAAACCTACGGTCGAGGGGCGGTAAAGAAAGCAAAACCTAACTCTTTTCCTGAAATTGTATCCTCTTAGATTTTCATTCCTGTGGGTTACAAAGCTTGTCCAAGACTTCCTGCACCATCAACTTCCCCATCCTGTCATTACAGCTTAGTAGTTAACAGTTCATTGAAATGCACTGGGTTGAGAGATAATGACTGTCTGTGCTCTTCTTTGCAATAAAATGGAAATTGCATTTCATCCAGTCCAACAAATGAGTGGGTATGCCATAGTTAGTTTAAGAAGTTCATTCCAGGTTCCCTCTTTTGCAAAGTTTAACTTGTCTGAGAGTTAACTGTCCATGAAAGATGGACATAATCCCATTTTATTTGTTGTACATTTAGAGCTGCAATTCTAAATTCTTGCCTCAGAGCTATTTTTGTCAAAGTTTCTTGGTATAGCTTGTACAAACCTGTGAAAGAATGCAAACCCAGCATTTTATTGCCACCATAAATTTTGAAAAGGATTTGATGTACAAAGTTAAAAATGCATGAGCCATCAGTGCAAAATTATTTGCTCCTCCTCATCATCATTCCTTCTGACTGACTCGTGTAAGAATGTGGTTTAAGTCTGTTTGAGCAGCCAAGTGGTGTTGGAATCATGAAATGTGGAAAGCGAGGCATGTAGCAAAGATTTGTGAAGTGTGGCAAGTGTTTAAATACAGCCCTGCCTTGTGGAGGGAGGAAACTCCAGAGGCTTCAAAGCAGCGTTTCAATCCTGTGAGTCAGAGAGAAGATAGAAGGACAAAGTAAATCCTACACACACACGCACACACACACAAAACTACAGAAACACACCCTATCTCCCCAAGGATTTAGGTGAGGCCATGTTGCTCAACAAGTTAAGAGTCGGTTCTCAATGATCCCCTCTGGTTTCATGATGAAGTTTTTACACTCCATTATCACCGCCAGACAGACTAGGAAGTGTTTTTGTAGCAACAATGCAATATGTAAATCATGTATTTTCATATTTGTATGTGTCAGAGTCTAGTCGGCAGATGTAACATTGTTGATGCAAGATTACAGCTTGACTGAGTATCGCAGCTTTCACAGTGTCATAATTCCCCAGCATAATTTATAGCCAAGAAAACTATCAACTTCATGATAACGCCACAAATTAGGACGACAACTTTTAATTTCAACCCACACTTCAAAGGATTTACAAGTCTGGATTTTAAATTAGTGTGTCTTCTTTTTCCAGAGACAGGCATGGTGACACAGCCTGTGCACCTTTAGCATGTCTATGAGCACACAATGATACATATTCAAATTGTTCTCTCCACCCATGCACTTGATTTACGGGGCGGACAATGGGACAGCAATACTGATTGGAGGTGGATGGCTTTTCATTATGTTGGCCAGTAGAGGATGAGTGTCCATCAGAAGAGCTTACTTTTAAGTTCCAATGACGCTGCTGAACACTGCCATTTCAGGAAGCACACACTGTCACCAGAAAAACTTGAAAGTTGTATTCTTTGTGATATAACATCCAATCATACACAAGAAACATGAGATCGTGATCACATGGAGTTAGATGAAGTGTAACACCTCCGTAAATAGATCCTTCCTACTTTCACAAAAGTACTGTAACTATCAGATTCCTGTGGAGAGATATTTTTTCCTTTTGTGTGTCCATGTTCCCTGACTCATGAGTCTACCTGCTTTGCTGTGATGTGAACATCATGTTTTTAAGCATTCGCCTGTCAGCCTTATCAATAAACCAATCAGTGCATCATCTCTGGTAATAGATTTGTGGTGTCCACTTGCTTTTCCATTGAGCTAAGTGGGAGACACACTAGTGTCTCCATGGCAACAGGCTTTTTCATCCCTGCCTTTACATAAACATCCAGCTGCATTTCATTGGGCTGTTCTTTGTTAGTCATTGAGTATTACGTTCATACTTGCCAAGTCAAACATTCTCAAGATATAATTCCACAAAATAGCTGGATAACTTGCACTTTTAAACTGAAATTATTTTTTGGTCCTTAATGGTTTCACACTTTTGTGTTTTCACTCCATGAAGCTACAGATGTTGTCACAAGAGGTTTGTTAACACTTATAAAATCACTGTGACTGGATTTGGGCCAAATGGACTGAGTACATTAAACCTGTGAGATCAGACTTTAGCTGAACTCATGAAATGAGAAAATGTAAGATCTGTTTCAATGCATCCGATTTTCTGCACTTCGTTGTACATCATTTTGTTACCTTTGTACCTGTGTTCACTTATCCTCATCAACCATTTGATCATGCAAGGCAACTAAATTGTACCCATATTCAATGTTACAATGTGAAATATTAGAGGATAGAATTGAAAACTAAATGGGAAAACTCTGATGTAAAGTAGTCGAAATATGACTACCTTTCCAAAAAAAGGCTTTAAAAAAGTCCCTCTCAATGAGGTCTTTGTAAGACAAATCCTTGAAAAACATACAATGAAGCTTACAATGACCATTTTTTTGGCTTCATATTTTGTATTCACATGTCTTATTTTCAGCTTTTACATAAACCCTGTAGTGTTTATGTAAAAGTGATGCTTGCTTTTAAACCTAGATTTATTATTTTTCTTTTTTCTCTCTTATTTATTTTTTCTCAGGCATTATGCATCTTTTATTGCTTATCTTCATATGATTTCAAAACAGTCTACCTGCTAAGCCTGTCAAGAAACATTTCCAAGCATTTTTATTTCATACCTGTTTATTTTACCAACACAAACTTTTGGCTGTGGTTATAAAAAAAAATACTCAGGTCACTCTCAACATAGTCAGTCAACAAATCAGTAAAAACTGGGACTCTTGTAACATCTGTTTACATACTAAGGACACATTTAGTTGTGCCTTTTTTAGCTGCAGCAATCCATTAAAGTTAGACAGGAAGTGGGCTGAGTGGGATGTGAAAGCTTTGTGTCTGAAGAAGACAGTTCTTCTGTTTTTTAGGCAGAAGCAGCAGCCATGGTTTAAAATAATGTACAAGAATGAATGAAAAAACCCTCAGCTTACTAAGTGAAAAACAATAACTGATGATAAACTGTCATGCTGTTTACTGGTACCATGGACTGGACTGATAGCGGTTGTCATTGTTTTTATTTCTTTCAGGGGAAGCGAAGAGGAACACATCCTGCTGGATATCCTCTGTTTTGCACTGCGGATGAGATGGGAACAATAATCCAGATGAGTTTTGGACTGAAAGGAAAAGAAGGAGGTAAACTAAAACCTTAGGAAGGAAAACTGAACTAAAAGTTTCTCAAGCAGTGGTTTAGAGTAGATAAGAAAAGACTAAATTAATTGCAGCCTGTAAATTCTTCATTTTAAATATGACTTATGGGACAAAAAGAAGTACTGACAGAAAACATGATAACTTAGCTCAAAAGAATTAGTTAAAGTCAGTTAATCTACCTTTACAGAGGTTCTTTGTTGATGTAAAACACCACATCTTGCACAGCTGATAACATAGTTATGTCATAGAGTAAACCTCTGGTTTCCTGATGGGATCCCATGAGGAATCTAAAAGCTTGTAGGAGAGTGAACATTCTGAGCAAAATTTGAGCAATTATTACCTCTGTTATTTCTCAGAGAGAAAAAGCACAAAAACAAATGGTAGTTTTGTCTCCTGTGGCCTTGACAAAGATTTGAGATATCTCATGAAAAGAAGCAATTTAGTCTTTAATTCCCCCAGAAAAGGTTATTTCACAAAATGTACAACACTCTCATAATGTGACATACTCTTCTTCAGCCTTCTAATACTCATCAATTTTTTTTCAGTTCATATCCAATGGTTATACAAATCCATGCCTTCACTTCGAGGGTGGCTGTGACATGGTAGGAGAGTGGCAAGGATCAATCCTAGCTCCTGCATTCACGTGCTGATGTGTCCTTGAGCAAGATACTGAACCCTAATTTGCTCCTACCGTTGGTCAGTGGTGTGTGGTGTGCAATGAAATGTTGCATGTTGACATCATTTTCGGTGGGCAATAAGAAAAATGAAAATACACATTGATATACACAGGAAAGGCCGAACTCAGTTTGTAACTTCTTTTTTATTTATTTTTTGCTGTTTTGAAACTCAAAAATGTCACTGACCCATGACTTGGCCATCCAAACCTGTTTGTATTGGTAAATTGAATCTCCTTCATCTAAATTTGACAAAATTTGTCCTTTTGGATCTTCAAATGATAGATCAAGGTTTTCACACTCCGGGGTATTTCAAACCAGCTATCTGTTTCAGGTGCTGCTGGATACAGCCACTTCCATGTGATTGATTTTTCAGTGGCTGTCAAAAGAACCTGCAGCAGCTGTGAATCACTCCTCTTGTTCGGGCACAGATTGACATCTCAAAGGAAACCCACAAAGGTCATGGGTGCTAGAGTTGTAAACTCTTTGCTTAATGTTTTGTAAATGCCATTCCCAGAAACTTAGTTTGGGGCAGTACACTTCCCTGCACTGAGCCACAATGTCACTGAAACACAAATGCCCTGTGCTCCTGTTTTCTTTTTATGGTGTCATAAAGTACTTGATAAAATTTTACCAGGAATGCTCATCTCTTATTTAAGGTCTCGGACCAACAAAAGTTTCCTCAATGGCACAAAAGCTACCATGTGAAATAAAAGATCTAAATTATTCAAAAGAGATAAACTGATTAAAATGTAATTCACCATGGCTGGTGCTAATACAAAATCAAATTTCCCAAGGGGAATATTAAAGTGGGACTACTCATTGTCATTATTATCAAAATGTACCTGTGAGAGTTGTTTTGATTTTACAGTGTCTATTTGGCATCCATATAAGGTCATGTAGTCAGTTTTACAGACGAGTTTGCTCTCTGTGTAGAGGAGCAGGTGTCACCACACACTGTGAAGCTCTCCTGAGCTCACCTGTGTGACTACCACAGCTCAGTGCAGCAGCACAGACAAACAGCTTTACTCACGCTCAGTTCTTTGTGGTGTGATCACCTTAATTGTGAGGTTTGTCTGTGCAGCGGTGTGTGTCAGCATTAAGCCCACCTGCAGACCCCTTTTCAGCCTGACTAACACTTCGTAAAAGTATCTGACATGTCACGTGCACTGGCTGGGATTCGCACGAACAGGTTCATCCCAGCGCGGCAGCAACGCAGAGCACATTTCAGCCTTGTTACACTGCTGCGTGGATGTTCCCCATTACACGTGTGGGTTTTTCCCTGGTCACTGAGATAAAAAAGGATACAGCTGTTGCACACATGAGAGTCCTAGCTTAATGAGACATCCTGCAATACTCCTCACTTCCTTTCAGGAATTTTCTGTAGTTGAAGAAATTAAGTACTTTCTCATTTCCATCTGTTACAACTTATGTTCCTATCCATAACATATTAAGGGAAAATATTCATTTGTTTGCATGCTCCATGAATTTTTAACACACAGGGTTAGGGAAGTTGTGATTTTTATTTTTTCAATTTAAAAGTGTATTTGAAACTTTAAAAAAAAGTATCACTGCTCCAATGATTTTAACCTTAACAAGGTAGCTGTGACATTAAACTATCATTCATCTGCGGTGATACCACTTGTATGTAAATATCTATTTTGCACCAACATGTTGCTTACACTACATCTGGATGGTTGGGCTTCAACACTTTAGTGTTTCACTTTAAATTTAACTGCTGTAAATATTTGAGGGCATGCCTGCAGCTTGTTTCACTGTTATTAAAGGTGGATAAAGAGATATAATAACAGCTCTGTATCTTCTCAGAGAGGTGGGTGTTTTCTGGAGAATTAAATGTGTTGAAAGATTGTTTTCGGAGGGACGACTCACCTCTCATTCCTTCAATAAACACAGACATGCGGTTACACACCCCCTTTGGCCCTAAATCACATAGACAATACAGGAATGGATTCAAGTTCATTATCGGCCTCTGAGTTGTTAGGATGCAGTCCAGAGCACCTTGCAGAAAATATCTTAGCTATCTCAGCTATCTGTAGAATGGTGTAAAATATTCTCCTTGACTACGCTTCAGAAACAAATGGGCTGCTTAGGGAGTCATTTCCACCAGAAAGCCTTTTCAGCAGAATGAACAAGTCCAAACATGTCTTTAAGTCCCACCTTGAAACCTCCCATATCAAGAATGAGGAAGACACTTCTGTTTGGCAACCTATGTTCCCTGCAGTGTTACATTATCTGTTATCTCCCTCTGCCATCTCTGAGCCAAAAAGGCTGTTGTTCTTTGTTTCCAATGTGAGGATGCATTGTCCAGCCACAGGGAGATAATGACACCCAGATACCATGAGGAGTTGTGTATTGTCTGAAGTCATTCTGTGGGTGCCAGCTGTCTCCCTGAAGCCATAGTAGATGGAATATCTACCAGCTTCATGTATTCTCTCAGTGTTTGAGCATGGAAATACACTGATGAATGATTGAAAGATATGCACACGTACCCTCACATGAGTCAAGGCCTTGCTGATTGGTAGAAGCATTTGCTGGAGCAAGAAAACGCAGCAGAAAGCAAAAGGAACGAGCACAGTAATTATTTTGTTTTTTTGTCACTATCACCAACATTCAAGCAGGGACTGAGATTAGAGGGTAATTCAAAGAAGATTCTCACTGATGTTATCTCTGATTCAATACCTGCACATGTACGCTGTCACGTTGCACATTTCCATTCAGCTCAGAGAAATATTCTGTCACGCTTTTTTATCTGCTCTTTTCGAAGTTGTGAGTCAGCCTTTAGCAGAAAGTTTCTCTCAAAATTACGATGCCATGGGGAGGCTGCCTCTCATCTGGATTTCTACATGAAGCTGATGTCAGTAGTCACCACTCAGAGGACACACACACACACACACACACACACACACACACAAAGAAATCACCTCACAACGCTTGCTTACCTCACTCATATGATGAAGACTATTTCCAGCTGGCTGTAAACTCAAACTTATAATGTAGGCATATTTGCCCTTTGCACATGACTCTCACTTCTCTCTCCTACTCTACTGAAGATAAATCAAATCAGACACTCTGACCCACTGACTAGACAATGTTATATGACAAGAACTGAGTTCGTTATCAGTGTATGTGTCACAGTTTCAGCTAGAGACTTTTTACACTCAGGGGGCCCCGGGGGGTGATGTCTTTAAAAATAAATAAGGCTTTTACATCTCAAAGATTATGTAAGACTTTTGAGATGTGTTCAGTGACAGCGTTGTACTGTTTTCCTACAAAACACAAGCAGAACACTACCCACCTGCTTTCAAACCACTTTAACAAAAAGGTCCATAGCATAAACGCCTTGATGGATGTTTGATAAGTGCACGTTGACTGTATATCTCCACAAGTGCACTCATAATGCAACGCTATATCTATACAACAAGCAGGTTTCGGGTACGTCTTGCTTCCTTGCAGCTTCCATTCAAAGATTGTTTGCACAAATTTAGCCTTCAGCTGGGTTCCAGTTTTTGTTGATACAATGAGAACAAAAAACGTGGCCCTTATTTTCTCAGCTTGCTGTATGAGACATTAAAAGACAGTTCACCATGGTTTGCACAATTTGGGAAAAAATGTATTTAACAGAAACCAGTCCGGAGTCCCACAAAGCTTGGTGTTTGGTCCTCTACTCATCGCTATTTTTTCTATATCTTTAAATTTGTTCTGTATTTAGCTTATACATATTAAGCACTGATAGTAGGTCTTTTTTATTCATTTGAAAAGTTGGCACGAAGCTAAAAAGTGAGCATTTCTAATTGGTACTTTGTCAGTTTAGCCTTAGATTTTGTTTAAAACGATGGCAATGAGTTTGATTAAGTTTAAGATAGTCTCCAAAAGAATTAGCTTGATCTGTTTTGAAACTACCTTTAAACGTGAAAAGAGCTTTTCAAGCAACTGGCAAACTACTATAATCTGTGTCATGATTGTTACTACACAAAAATGTCATGAAACAGCCACTGTTTCCATAAAAGAAGGGAGCGCTCAGTGACCATTGCCTCTTCTTAAGAAAATCACATCATGTACCCTAGGGTGTGACATGTCACATTTGTTGAAAGGCAGTCATTTTCTTTCCATGCTATGTTCTGAACACGTAAAAGCTGAATCCAAACTAAAGGGTAGCTGAGCTCATAGTTATTCTTGTTCACCATGAGCGGCAAAAAGAATATGTGTGACTAGCATAATTGCAAGATGAAAAGATTTGCAGTAGAGGGGTGTAATTGTTCCAACAGTAGGGGACTGGAATGACGGCGAGTTGACGCAGGAGACTCACAGCAGGATCTGGCGCCTTTAAATAAAATGAATTTAAAAATAATAATAATAGACAATAAAGTCAGACAATCGTTAGTTCTGAGTACCGTGACCCCTTTTGATTCTCGAAGTGTCGTTCGGCTATTCCCGCTTCATACTCTCACGACCACTTGTACGAACTCAGTGAAGTAAGTATTGACACGAAGAGATCGTAGTCCCCGTCTCTTACACTGCATAAAACGAGGAACGTTTTTTTTGCCTACAACTGATTTTGTGAGATTTAAACAAACACACACACACACACACAGGGGTGCACATTGCATAAAATTGGTGTTGAGAGGATTGTATCTATTCCCTGGAATAGCCTGCAGAGATTTAAGTTCACCAAAAGTGCAGCTCTGAGCAGCTTTTTCATGGCTTTGACTAGACATCAGCAAAAATGACAGCTCATTATTCGGCTGAGGGACCACTGTTTAACTCTTCAGAACTTCAATGGCTTTTCCCCATGTTTATACTGAATCACTTAGACTGCCCAGGAATAGGGAAAGAGCTGAAAGACTGGTAACTGATAAGCCACCATTCCAAGCAGTATCCTTTCACAGCAAGGTAGGATTGAAAGTTCATTACTTTGACCTATGCTTAACACCACGTCAGACCAAGTTAAACCTGGTACCATGGCCATGATCCTGCAGGATTAGTGAGAACTAAGCTAAGGCTCAACATGCTTATAAATTTTAGGATCATTTGCTTGGGGGTGATACTGAAATGAAAAAAATATCCATCAGTCTGGGTTCAGACATATTGACTGTCAATGCTTTAAGCCAACTAAAAATAGAACAAAAGCATTACATTGTTGCTGCAGTCAAAGACATTCTACATAGAATTATTAGATGGTTCTGTTATACTGTACAAGTAGAAGAATCCTTCCATCCATCCATTTTCTTAACCGTCTATCCTGCTATTCAGGGTCACGGGTGGCTGGAGCCTATCCCAGCTGTCATTGGGCGAGAGGTAGGGTACACCCCGGATTGGTCGCCAGTCAATCACAGGGCTGGCATATAAACAAACAACAATTCACGCACACACTCACACCTACGGGCAATTTAGAATAATAAATTAACCTAACATGGGCATGTTTTTGGTCTGTGGGAGGAAGCCGGGGTACCCGGAGAGAACACACGCATGCACGGGGAGAACATGCAAACTCCACACAGAAAGGCCACCCATGCCCGAACAGGGAATCAAACCGGCGACATTCTTGCTGTGAGGCTGGAACGCTACCAGCTGTGCCACCGTGCACTGTAGAAGACTTCATATCTTTTATACTGCAGAGCTGGGGTGTGGTTCATGCAGAAAAACAGTTTACTCCCACAGAAAAGCAGTAGGCCTGGTATTTTCATAATTACCAGTAACATGTCCAGAAAAATCAGCATCTGCTGCTCATTTAAAAATGAAACTTAATGCTTGAAACTTAGTCTGATGCAAACCTCTTAAAGTTTTCCAATCGAATATAAGATATAACATGAAAAAAATTTCAAAAAAGGTTACTTCTCCAATGGAAAGAAGCCATTTTTAACTACTTCATAACAGACTTTAAAAGTGGCCCGTTATGGAGGGGTTAAAACACGGGTGCTTTTCCCAACTAGGAATGCAGTCCCATGAAGGGTTTTTTTTAGGGGTTTAAAAAGGCTACTCTTCCATTTGTAAATAGCCCTTCATAAAGGGGTTAAAATGGGCTACTTTACCTGATTTTGAAATGAGGCATGTCAGAAGGGGTTAACAAGGGCTACTCTCTCTTTTTAAAAGTAGGCAGTTACGAAGAGGTTAAAAAGGGCTATTCTGGTATAATACATGTTCCCATCCTGTATTCACATCTTTCAGTGAATCAGGCCAACCTCTTCTGTACTTCAACATTATAATACACAGAAAATGTACATTGAAATGGCATAAAAGCACCACTTGAACTCAATGGCTTATACCCAAGGCAGAAAAATTAAAATAGTATGAAGGGGTTAAAGTTGGCCACTTTCCCAGATCTTGAAAAGTATTCCTTTATGTTGGGGCTGAAAAGGGCTTCTTTACCTGGGTCAATGACAAAAAGAGGGTCTAAAAACGTATTTTTAAAAAGTTTTTTGAAAATGGATAAAAACATATTTCTGAGTGAGGAATTATGTTTTCTAACAGATTTCAGTAGTTGACCAACATTTCAAAGTTTTTAGGTTCATTATTTTTTTGTATTTTTAATTTGAGCACCCAAAAATGTCAGGTGGCGCAACCAAATATATGAAAATATATTTATATGTTCCTGTTATTTTTTCTGTGTGAAATTATTGGCAAGTATCTCTCAAGTGTCTGTAGTAAATTATACATTTTTATTTTGTGTGTTTCATTTGTTTTATTTGTGAATAAGATAAATAATTTTATGTTAAAATAACATTTCACATTGTTACATTGGTTGTACCACCTGACATGGAAATTGTTCCAGTCACCAATGAACTGAAAAAAACTTTTTTATCAGTATTTCAGAGAAATCTCCAAACTTTTCCACTTGGTCACAAATGTCATTTGGGGTCCTCTGGCTGATGCAGTTTCCTGTTTCCTGTTTTATTCTCTTCACTTTAGAATAAAAGTCTAATGTTACGGTTGCACCACCTTGACATTTGACAAGGTGAAAATTACGGGACAAACATTTTTTAAATTTCTCAACAGCTTTAAAATTCTTTTTATTTGCAAAGAATGTTTTATTTAAAAAGGTTCAAGCATAAAAAAATGCCACTGTATTTTTAATTTCCATTTACAGTAACTGACATTCAATTTTTAGAGTTTAACTACTGTGGATACTTGTCAGGACGGTTGCACCACCTGACATTTTGGGGGTTTGAGGTACCAAAACACAAAAAAAAAATGTTATATTTTAATAGTTTAAAGATGTGTTCAAATAACACAGGTTTCATAGAATAAAGAAATACATGTGATGAAATACTCAATTCATGATGGAAGGAAATATTTCACTCGGACACAAAAAAGGGACGTCACGTCATTGGCCCACCTTTGAAAAGTAGCCCATTTTGAAAGGGGGAAAAAGGGCTACTTTCTTGAGTTTGACCCGCTAAAGGGGGATTTAAGAAGGCTACCCTTTCCTCTAAAAGTAGGTCTTGATGAAGGGGTTAAAAAAGGCAAGTGTACCTTTGAAAAGTAGCCTGTTATGAAGGGGGTTAAAGAACTGAAACTAATACCAATGCTGAATAGCCCTATGACCATTTAACCTCAAAGAGGGAGAGCCTAGATTGATGTGCCCATAATCCAGTATGCTAACATTAAACCCACCCCTGCAGTTACAATGACATCTGGAACAATGGGTTCTCGGGGCCAATGAAAGGATCTGCAGCTGCAGATCTGTGAGTGCGTAACTGTTCACACCTTTCCTTCCAGCAGGAAAGACTGGGCTGTCCAAGCACAAGACTTCCTGCAGCCCAAATTAACCCAATGGGTCTTTTCCTGCCAGACTATTTCCTGAACTAATGAGCCACTACCAGCCTCTTTTGATAGAAATGTGCANGGGTGTAATTGTTCCAACAGTAGGGGACTGGAATGACGGCGAGTTGACGCAGGAGACTCACAGCAGGATCTGGCGCCTTTAAATAAAATGAATTATTTTTATTATTATTATCTGTTATTTCAGTCTGTTAGCAATCAAGACTCATGGCACTGGGGAAAACTAAGAGCTTCACAGCAAGCCGATAAGGGCGAAGTATGAGAGTGCTGGTGAACATGCTTGAGTCACTTCATTCATAACTGTGCTTCTCTAGCATCAGGGGCAGAGAATGTGACGTATTTTGCTCCTTGCAAAAACTTGCCTACAACTGATTTTGTGAGATTTAAACAAACACACACACACACAGGGGTGCACATTGCATACAATTGGTGTTGAGAGGATTGTATCTATTCCCTGGAATAGCCTGCAGAGATTTAAGTTCACCAAAAGTGCAGCTCTGAGCAGCTTTTTCATGGCTTTGACAAGACATCAGCAAAAATGACAGCTCATTATTCGGCTGAGGGACCACTGTTTAACTCTTCAGAACTTCAATGGCTTTTCCCCATGTTTATACTGAATCACTTAGACTGCCCAGGAATAGGGAAAGAGCTGAAAGACTGGTAACTGATTAGCCACCATTCCAAGCAGTATCCTTTCACAGCAAGGTAGGATTGAAAGTTCATTACTTTGACCTATGCTTAACACCACGTCAGACCAAGTTAAACCTGGTACCATGGCCATGATCCTGCAGGATTAGTGAGAACTAAGCTAAGGCTCAACATGCTTATAAACTTTAGGATCATTTGCTTGGGGGTGATACTGAAATGAAAAAAATATCCATCAGTCTGGGTTCAGACATATTGACTGTCAATGCTTTAAGCCAACTAAAAATAGAACAAAAGCATTACATTGTTGCTGCAGTCAAAGACATTCTACATAGAATTATTAGATGGTTCTGTTATACTGTACAAGTAGAAGAATCCTTCCATCCATCCATTTTCTTAACCGTCTATCCTGCTATTCAGGGTCACGGGTGGCTGGAGCCTATCCCAGCTGTCATTGGGCGAGAGGTAGGGTACACCCCGGATTGGTCGCCAGTCAATCACAGGGCTGGCATATAAACAAACAACAATTCACGCACACACTCACACCTACGGGCAATTTAGAATAATCAATTAACCTAACATGGGCATGTTTTTGGTCTGTGGGAGGAAGCCGGAGTACCCGGAGAGAACACATGCATGCACGGGGAGAACATGCAAACTCCACACAGAAAGGCCACCCATGCCCGAACAGGGAATCAAACCGGCGACATTCTTGCTGTGAGGCTGGAACGCTACCAGCTGTGCCACCGTGCACTGTAGAAGACTTCATATCTTTTATACTGCAGAGCTGGGGTGTGGTTCATGCAGAAAAACAGTTTACTCCCACAGAAAAGCAGTAGGCCTGGTATTTTCATAATTACCAGTAACATGTCCAGAAAAATCAGCATCTGCTGCTCATTTAAAAATGAAACTTAATGCTTGAAACTTAGTCTGATGCAAACCTCTTAAAGTTTTGCAATCGAATATAAGATATAACATGAAAAAAATTTCAAAAAAGGTTACTTCTCCAATGGAAAGAAGCCATTTTTAACTACTTCATAACAGACTTTAAAAGTAGCCCGTTATGGAGGGGTTAAAACACGGGTGCTTTTCCCAACTAGGAATGCAGTCCCATGAAGGTTTTTTTTTAAACCCATTGTAGGGGTTTAAAAAGGCTACTCTTCCATTTGTAAATAGCCCTTCATAAAGGGGTTAAAATGGGCTACTTTACCTGATTTTGAAATGAGGCATGTCAGAAGGGGTTAACAAGGGCTACTCTCTCTTTTTAAAAGTAGCCATTTACGAAGAGGTTAAAAAGGGCTATTCTGGTATAATACATGTTCCCATCCTGTATTCACATCTTTCAGTGAATCAGGCCAACCTCTTCTGTACTTCAACATTATAATACACAGAAAATGTACATTGAAATGGCATAAAAGCACCACTTGAACTCAATGGCTTATAACCAAGGCAGAAAAATTAAAATAGTATGAAGGGGTTAAAGTTGGCCGCTTTCCCAGATCTTGAAAAGTATTCCTTTATGTTGGGGCTGAAAAGGGCTTCTTTACCTGGGTCAATGACAAAAAGAGGGTCTAAAAACGTATTTTTAAAAAGTTTTTTGAAAATAGATAAAAACATATTTCTGAGTCTTCTTAATACAAAAGATTGTCTAAAGTCATCAACTGGTTGTAAAGTTTCAAAAATCCAAGTAATAAAAAATCATAAAAATTAAACTCGTGGGTTTTTACAGTCCACCGCGTTGGTTTATATACTTTTATATAAATATACTAGGACAATAAAAAAGACACACTTTAATAACCGTTCATAGAGAGTTCACAGACATCACTCTCATACATTTTTATTTTGTGTGTTTCATTTGTTTTATTTGTGAATAAGATAAATAATTTTATGTTAAAATAACATTTCACATTGTTACATTGGTTGTACCACCTGACATGGAAATTGTTCCAGTCACCAATGAACTGAAAAAAACTTTTTTATCAGTATTTCAGAGAAATCTACAAACTTTTCCACTTGGTCACAAATGTCATTTGGGGTCCTCTGGCTGATGCAGTTTCCTGTTTCCTGTTTTATTCTCTTCACTTTAAAATAAAAGTCTAATGTTACGGTTGCACCACCCTGACATTTGACAAGGTGAAAATTACGGGACAAA
>RPOG01000015.1:0-67125 GCA_008086565.1 Thalassoma bifasciatum | reverse complement strand
CAAACTTTTCCACTTGGTCACAAATGTCATTTGGGGTCCTCTGGCTGATGCAGTTTCCTGTTTCCTGTTTTATTCTCTTCACTTTAAAATAAAAGTCTAATGTTACGGTTGCACCACCCTGACATTTGACAAGGTGAAAATTACGGGACAAACATTTTTTAAATTTCTCAACAGCTTTAAAATTCTTTTTATTTGCAAAGAATGTTTTATTTAAAAAGGTTCAAGCATAAAATAATGCCACTGTATTTTTAATTTCCATTTACAATAACTGACATTCAATTTTTAGAGTTTAACTACTGTGGATACTTGTCAGGACGGTTGCACCATCTGACATTTTGGGGGTTTGAGGTACCAAAACACAAAAAAAAATATTATATTTTAAAAGTTTAAAGATGTGTTCAAATAACACAGGTTTCATAGAATAAAGAAATACATGTGATGAAATACTCAATTCATGATGGAAGGAAATATTTCACTCGGACACAAAAAAGGGACGTCACGTCATTGGCCCACCTTTGAAAAGTAGCCCATTTTGAAAGGGGGAAAAAGGGCTACTTTCTTGAGTTTGACTTGCTAAAGGGGGATTTAAGAAGGCTACCCTTTCCTCTAAAAGTAGGTCTTGATGAAGGGGTTAAAAAAGGCAAGTGTGCCTTTGAAAAGTAGCCTGTTATGAAGGGAGTTAAAGAACTGAAACTAATACCAATGCTGAATAGCCCTATGACCATTTAAAGAGTTTCTCCCTCTCGGATCTAACTACACGGGTAT
Source organism: Thalassoma bifasciatum (assembly GCA_008086565.1). NCBI lineage: Eukaryota > Metazoa > Chordata > Actinopteri > Labriformes > Labridae > Thalassoma > Thalassoma bifasciatum. The sequence continues at coordinate 66,360 of RPOG01000015.1, read as the reverse complement.
TAGGTCATACGATTGTAATTTGGGTGGGGACGTCAATGTTACTGTAGACCTTGTTACCCAAGAGCCCCGGTTACTTTCCTAGACGTCGACGTCTAGACACTCACGCATTGACAAGTGTGGAAAGGAAGGTCGTCCTTTCTGACCCGACAGGTTCGTGTTCTGAACCTGCAGCCCAAATTAACCCAATGGGTCTTTTCCTGCCAGACTATTTCCTGAACTAATGAGCCACTACCAGCCTCTTTTGATAGAAATGTGCAGCTGCAGAAACCTCTCTTTGTATGTCAAGTTCAGAAAAATTTTGCGATTCAATGCAATGATTTTTAATGAACCAACTTTGATTGAGTTCATCTGTTTTTCAAGCCCCACTTGGTTTTAATCAGTCCTATTATTTATTAACAGATCGCTCACTAGCTCACTCCTCCTACCGCTTGCCTTCTTTCTGTCTTTCTGTTCCAAGCAGTGTTTACCCCCAGACCAGAGGGTGGAGTGGATTTAGCCACGCTTCCTTCACAACAGGAAACAGAGCAGGGGCAGAGAGATGGGAAAGGCTCAGAGGAGTTGATGGATGTGCTCGTTTTTCCTCATTGTCTTTGCTTTCCTCGGCAGGTGCATGTGATTCTTCAGTAGAACAACAAAAAAGCTGCAGTAGCTTAACTTTTGTTTTGTTTTAGGGTATCTGACATTATTTTGTGTGAGTGTGGAACTTATTTTTTGGACCGAACGGTACAGACATGCTACTTTCAACTCTTCTTCTTGTATTTATTCCATGACTTTCTCTTTTCATGTTCTCTGGTATGTTTTCACCACAAAAAAATTGAATTTCCCATACACTCAGAGACCTCGAAGGTGATCAACATGTCCATTTTGCTGCCCGTTGATCGGACATCCAAAAGCTTATGACTAGTGATGAGCTAAAATGATAGCTATCACTTGCCATCCAAAAAGCAATGAGGAGAATGAATGTGAATATTCCTCCTCTGCAAGTAAATATGAATATGTCATGTCTCGGTGTTGCTGTAGTAAAGAGAAGGCTACTTTAAGGAAAAAGAGGAAGTCCAATTATGTTCACAACCCAGTGCAAGACCTGCCTCCTCTAACTTCAAAGGCTGTCAGGACTCAGCAGTTCAATGACGGCTTCAACTACCAAAGTGCCCTTCCTCATATAGACCTGAACTCCGCTCCCAAGAAGGAACACTGTCAAACAGTGAGAATCGGACTGACACTTCCAGTTACTTTACAACAGCTCATCAGGTGCCAGAGTTCCATTAGTCACATTGTCAACCGTTGTCATAAGCTGAGACTAATTTCCAGAAAAAAAGTGACAAGTTCTTAAAGTCTTGAATCAAAAGAATTATCTGACTGAAGCTTTTTCATCAAGTACCCTCTTGAAGATAATAGTCAGCTTGCATCCTCTCAGGAGAAAAGAGAAGAAGGGGTCACAGAATAGGTCAACTCTCTCTTTTCACAAGGCTCCAGAAGGACAATCTGTGAATGTTCCAGCTGCCAGCCACTTGTCAAATGACAGAGGAGCCAAGATGACCATTGAAGAAGACTATGCCATCACAAAATCCTTCTCCATAGGCCGGGCAAAGAAAAGAAAGTAGAAACATAATGGAGGTTGAAGAAAACAACAACATTGTGGAGGGATGTCCCATAGATCTGTCCTATCCCCATTACTGGCCTCAAGCCATCTACATGCAACTTCATCCCTTCTTACAGGCTCCCTCCCTGCCAAATCAAGTTCAAAACCCCTGTTGCCTTCCCAGTATTAAGGATTGGTAATCATAATGTTTTCAGTCAGTCATTTCCAAGAAACTATGTTCTTTTTTGTTTTATGTCCTTTAGTTTCCTTTGACACTTCAAACTCAATTGTACGGTTTGGTACGATGATGCCACGGTGTTCTGCAATGTTGCATACTTTTTAGAGTTGATAAGTTCATAAGTTTGGTCAGCACTTGAATGCCTTTTGCATTGAAAAAAAGAAAACAGTCATAGTTTATTCCTTTGTTCAGCTCAGAAATTCAAGAGGGTAAATTTTTCGGATTATCTTGTGATCTCTGAGTCTGTACAAGTGGTTACTTGATGCTTCCCACCTGTACATTCCCAGCATGCTTCCCCACAGATTCTTCACTTTCATTTCTTCATGTATTACTCATTGTTTCATTGTACCTCAGCATCCTGCATTCACTACTCACACAGTACTCCCAAGTTTAAGTTCTTATTACAAATATTAAAGAATAATTTATTGATTTAGAGCTATTCCAAATGACTGACTGGTGTGATTTATAATATGAAGATGACAAATGGCAAATAGAGGAACTTGGGCATTACAGGCTTTTAACTTGGTTTTCAAAGTAATTTGTCTTCATAATAGATAAACTCTGAGGTAGTGGCATGCTTTTGATAGGGTAGCATCACAGCGCAATGCCTACAGAAAACAGCCATAACGTCATGTCATTAAAAGGTGTTTCTGTCAAGCAGGGGTCCATTAGGCTATGAAATTATCTCATAGCAGTTTTATTTTTGATGAACGAAGGCATTAAATGATAAGTTTGACTATCCATCATCATGAACAATAATTTCAGATTTGCCAGTACCTTATTAAGATTCCACTGTGACCAGTTTACTACAGTTAACGTGTTATTTCTTACGTATAGCATTAAAACTGTAACTAAAAATTGTAACTACACATTTACACACCACTAAAAGTAACTAGTAGTCCTACAAGTTACATTGCTTTGAAAAATTTCCACGCCATCACCTGAGATGTATTGTCATTTCATTTCTCTATGTAGGCCTGTGTTTCTCTAATTTTGTTGATACTTGTTATTACTATAATAGTAATTAAGCTAATTAGCATTTGCTCTGCTCATGCAGCCTGTGTGTACTACAAGCAATGGCCTCATTTTAAACTGACTGTATTAAGAAATTAATCTCATTAATTCCTCAAATGTGTTTTGCTGGGTGGACAAACAACAGATTTACAGGCAAGCTGATAATTTGTAAAGCCAAAGGGAGAGGACACAAATCCTTGCACAGTCGTGTTTATGGTGCTTCCTGTTGCACCGTAATTGCTTTGAATGCCTCCTGCTTGTTCATACCAGTCATCAGTTGCCCAATGACATACCAACAATACCAAGGCTGACTCACGTTTTCATCACTGGCAGAGTTATAAAGAGGCTGCACAAATATCATTTAGCTTTCTAGATACAACTCACTGCCTAAAAAGCTGTACAATTTTTCTTTGACATATGTATTTTCAGCTACCAGCAAGATGTTGTTACACCTCAGACTATACTCAGAGGAGTGTTTGGGTGTCTAGTCCAGAATCCCAACTCTCTTACAAGACCACAGCTTGAAAAGACTATTGAAAAGGCTTTGTGAAAATAAAACAAGTTTAAGGAAAGGAGTGACAAAGTGAATTGAGAGTAAGGTCTGCATCTGGGGAAACATTTTGATTGCTTTGTGCTCTGTCACATTAGATAGATAAAAAAATCTTGTTGTATATAAAACTGTGAGGTAGCTGCTGAGGTCATGCTAATAAAATACATGTTCCCATCATGTATTCTCAGCTTTCAATGAAAAAGGCTAACCTTTCCTGCACTTAAACATAATAATATACAGAAAATGTGCGTAGAAATGGCATAAAAACACCACTTGAACTCAACGGCTTGTACCGAAGGCAGAAAAATTGAAACAGTATGAGGTAGCTATGCAATCAAATAATTAAACCTTTGACGTCTTCGTAGCAATGTCCTGTGGTCAGATTTCTACTTGTTGTGAATGATTAATCTTTACGTGGCTTTGGTCTTATTTTAACCCAAACTCTTTCCTTTTCACAACCCCAACTAATAATGGTGCAATAGTTCATTGTTGATTCATAAGTCATACGGATCACCCACAGTTTGGCACTCAGTATAATTTTGATGCTGCTACTTGCCTGTTGAGTTCCCATGAAGAGAGAAATGACAGCATACTGGGTATAATCAATTTGTTACCCCATTTACTTTTTAATAAAATGCATCTTGAGTTATATATGTTAAATCAATCCCCTTATAGAAGAAGACTGTTAGTGGGAAATTACCTCTTCTGCTGACGATGTGCCAAAGAGGCAATACCAGTAGTTATACACAACACTAAAAATTAGTATTGATTTTTTTTTATCAATGTGTATCTATGTGGAGAGCAAAAAACCTTGGATTGGTGGTAATTGACTGAAGAGCCATTAGCAGATAAAAGAAGACAGCTAGTGGGACAAAACAGTGGAGAAACTACCACAACATGCCAGAACACACTAGGTGTTGCAGAATGGAAGAGAAAACAACCAAATTGGAGACAAGAAACAAAGACAAAGTGTTTAAAAGGACTTACGATGGTGAGGCAGGATAATGAGAAAACTTAACAATGAATGAAACGGGTATCTTGAAAACCTTATTAAATTGTATTGTTACTACTGTTATCTACATGAAGCTGCAGTTTTACTTCACTAAAAAAAATCTTTGAGTATACGCCAGGATCCTGGGTTTTTGGATCTCAAATGTCACAGCTTGTGACAAAAAAATTCATTGACGTTACATACATGTGAGATTAAGGTAAATATGAGTGCGACAGGTATGGCAGTTTAAACATGGATGCAAACACTTCTTGCTGCTTATTTCTTTACGTGTATCCTATTAGTTTTGTCGAAGAGCAGACCTTTTTATCGATCCAAACCAGAGATCCCGGCGACATTTAAATCTCTGTCAGATGAATCAGAATGACAGGGAGCTGTTCTTATTGGCTGGCACGGGTTTCACGTCTGAAAAACACTGCCACCAATGGATCTGGCATGCTTAAAGCTGCAAGTTTTGATTTGGATTTGCCCAGTTACATGTGGATAATTGTTTTTGTAAACTATCAGGTGTGGATGAAAACTATTTTTAATAACGATAGAGAGAGAGTATTTATTTTTCAAAAAAACCTGGCTATGTGTGTACAAGGCCAGGGAGACATTTTATGTTGACCCTCTGCTGGTGTATCCTGAAGTAACAGAAACCAATTAGGTGTGCTTGACAAAAGATTGACATGCTCTTTGGATTTTAAAGATGATTTTTGGTTGGATGTCCAAAGTAATGTTTCATTAGCATGTGAACGTAAAGCTAGTTTAATTTCTTTCAGCATTTTTTTGGAAAACAGTCGAATCAGTTCATTTATAAGAGAAGTCTCAGTGACAGTTTTAAAGGTCTATTGCAATTTTGCTTTTCTGCCGTTGAGGATTTGTCAGAAACAACCATGTTCTCTCAGTAGGAGCATCCTGCTTAGCTTGAACTGGCATTGATTTGAGAATTTGCATATTCTGCTCCACATTAAACATTTGAATGTCTTCACAAAAACCATCTGGGCTCCTAAGATACAGCAGGCTTTTAGAAATAAAAAACAATGTAAAGGTGCAATTCAGCCCTCTAAGCTGCCAGGTCAATACTGAATTCCAATTTCACATGCAGGAGCATTTTTAGACTTGCATGGCACAAAATAACAATCAGTTATGTTTCTAAATGTGATGTGATAGCAGTTTCAGGGTGGCTGTCAAGATGATGTGTCATGCTGAGCCTTTTTCTCCCTTTTTTTCCTGCCTAGTCATGCTGTTGCAAGTGCTGTTCAGAGCTGTGTTGTGTTGTGTGTGTTGCGTGCTGTGTCGTGATGTCTGGGGTCTGTGTTGTCCTGCTGGACTTATCAAGGCAGACCCAGAGATAGGCTGCATTTCAGCTCTAATGAAATCTGTCAGCGCCAACTGCACTCAGGGCACCTCACAGTGCAAAAGCACCACTTACCCGTGCACAGGAGAGGAAGAGAGGGAGATAGGAGGGTTGAAAGGAATAAGGGAGAAACAGAGAGAGGTGGGGATTTAGCTTTGGGTTTATTTGTGAGGTTGTGTGCCTGTTTGAGTAATTGCACACTGATGAATAAAGCGCTCTGCCGTGCTGGGATGCCTCACTCCAGCGGGTTCAAACCAGAGGAGCAGACAGCCACAGCCTCCCTGCTTAGTCCGACTGGGACTGAACAGAATACTAATGTGCTCAGGAGGTAGAGATAGACAGAAAGGATGGAAGAGGGTATAGAAGAGATGAAGTGATGAGAACAGTGGAGGTAGAAGGAGGATGAGAGGGAAACATGGGGACAGGCATTTAGGACAGGCGCAAAAAGAAATCCCTAAGAGCTAAAAAGCCTACCTGAGGATTGGAGAAAGGTATTTCTATGTTGGGGTCGTGGTAGTGAGTCATAAATCATAAAAGAGATTAAAATGCCAGACATGTACAGGAGAGTGCAGGTCTTATGAGGACATCATGCACAGTGTGATGTATCACTTTGTTAGAGAAAGGTTCATCATAGCAACAGCATCAGTGACATTTGCATTGACTGAGTCAGCTAATGCAACAATTACAGAGTTTTTGAGAAGGAGAGCAAATCAAACTGAATCCACATGATTGAGTCAAACAGGGGAAGATTGAGGGATTATGATGCTTCCGAAATTTATGGGTATGAATCATGAATATAGACGAAATTTTTGTGAAAGAGACTCTGACAACTGAAGGGGAGGAACCGCAGCCTTGGGTAAATCCTGAGCTGAATACAAATCATGAGGCTGCCTCACTTTTCACTGTCTCCTCTATTTACTGCCTCTCTACAGACCACTCTGAATGCAAGTCTGTTAATCAATAACAAAGTGGGTCCTAATCTGAGGAGTAGCTTGTTCTTTTGCATACAACGAAAGAATGATGTCATGCTTGTAACACATGATAATGAAGTAATAGCATGCTGTATATTTTTAGCTTCTCACTGAAGCAATGATCACCATCGTGTGAAACTGTTGAGCTTCATTCTTTGAATACCAAAGCAGGTATTCTCTACTGTTCACTAATTCCAAACATTGCAACCATTCTTGAGCAAAGTTCTCATGGTGTGACAGTTTCACAGCAGGGATTGGTATGTTGCATATTTTAGAATTCAATCCCTGACTGCTCTGACTTTTATGTTCTGTGACCAAATGAGCCCTTCAGTTTTCATTAAAGTGTCTGTGATTGGATTCGTGCTGCAAGCTTCCCCTTTCAACCCTCGCTTTAAGGCCTATCTCTTAGTCGCATAGCAACTCCTACGACAGTCTGTGCCCCCCAGGTTACAATGATGTGGTACACATTATGCAACCCTTAAGGACCACAGAAAAAGGCCTTTCTCCTTCTCTTGATCTGTGTGTGCGGGGCTTTCCCAAGGTCCAGATACAGCTTTGAAATTCAAATGTATATTAACCACCACCTTCCTTCAACTTCAAGGGATTCTTCTTGAGCTACTCACCATTGTTGAAGGCTCACACCACTGCCGTATGTCTTTGAATGGAAAAAATAAAGAGTGAGACTATAACTCAGATAAAATGTTGAGGTTTGGCACAAAATGTTCATCAGGTGTTTCCACTTCACGTTTTCTCAAACACAGCTGGAACCCATTCATCAAGAAATAATGTTAAGTACAGGCACAGAGACAATGGGGGCCTTGACCGTATACAGCCAGCTATTCTTCTGACAAACATTTGAACTAACTCGCCTCATTGCAGGGTCTCTTCTCCCTGCCCAACTTTATTTGCTGGCACGGGTTGTCATAAGGACTTCAACTTGGTGTAAATCAATCTGGTCCATTCTGACCGAATCAAGGAAGCTATGAATTAGCATTTAGAAATAACCTATTTTAGTGTTGATAAACTCATTTTAAATGGGGGGATTATGATCAGGCATGGATGTAGACATGAGGCTTTTCATGATCACTTAGAAAGTCCTCACAGTCCCTTTAAGTAATGGATCAATCAGCAACTCTCTGGGGGAAACTAACTGTGAAGGCTAGCCCCACTATTGGTTTGATCCAGAGCATCCACAAATCTATTATCACAAATCAAAATGAAGAAAAAAATGTGAAGAACTTTAAGCTCTTGTGCTATGGGCTGGTGTCTGGCTTAGACAGCCTAGTCAGATGCTCATGCCCCATTATAGATGAGTAAGTACAAAAGGAAAACAAAGGTTTGACTATGATCTAGCAGCTCTAGCTAAATGACTTTCATTGACATGCATTTTTTTGCAGCCTTATGCATTTTTCTATACCTCTGTTTTCATCAGCCCACAAGCTGCTGGTTGTACCTAGTCAGTGTTGATAGTTGTGGAGTGTGCAGAGACTGCAGCCAGAGACTCAGAGTCCCACTCTGCTGGACACTTGTCCCAAATTTAGAGGTCTTTTCAGTCAAAGCAGCATGAGTGTGACCTAATGAGGGAGAACTACTGTCACAAAGTGGCACTGCTAGCCAGGTATGCCTCTTGCCACTTTGTGCCCAGCATGCTCAACACACCAAAACAGCTTCTTACTTCCTCAAATGATACCACAGCAAATGTATCATAACAGAAAAACCCTGCTTTGCATTTTCACTCTGGTATATTAAATACAGCTGTACCTTGCAGGTCACTTTTATACGTACTTTCACACAAAGTGAGGTAACCTTGAAGTTTCTTTATAATGGTGGGGTAATGTGAAAAGATTCCACACTAAAAAGCGTAGGTCTCACTTTAACTATTAACAAACAGCAGCATCCTGTATCCCCCATAATGCATCCCTGTGAAACTTGTTTCCATGACAAATCTCACCTTTGTAAGTCTCATCACTGTGTTTTTGCTGAGGATCATCACTACTCAAGTTTGCTTGGTTTGCGTTCACTGTGTCCATGGTGACACGAACACATACAGATGATGTATCAAGGAGCCTTTCTTAAGGTCATCTCTGTCAATGAAGTCTCCACTGCTGACTTGAATCTCTGCAAGTGCTGGCACTGCAGCATTTCAGTGCTGAAATAGATGATATACAACAAATCAGCTTGAACACTGGACACCAGTCGTGTTGGGCATTGAAATTTAATATGAGACAGAATATGCCAAGGGCAAAATATGCAGTTGATCATGCTTATGATTTCATAATCTCAGCTGATTCAATTAAAGGTATGTCTGTCTGACTTATTGCTAAGTGTCTGAAACATTTAACAGCCCAATTTTTATATGGATTTTTTAATGCTGGACAGAGATGAACATTTTATTTTATTTTAAAAGTGACTTCATTTGTTTGTCCATTTTGCCTCTGCCAGTGCTTCGGTTAAAGTCTGATCCAAGAAGTCTGCCCTCTAGACAAGGTCACATTCACAATCACAGGCAAACAAACACAAACTCACACTCGTTTGAAGAGACACCAGAGCCATTATGCCCAGCCAACACCAACCGCTCTCTCAGCATGTAGCCATGTTTTTACACTTAAGCTCAAAGATTCACAAAAATACTGTGACATGCACATACATACAAACCCACAGGGGATGTGAGTTCTCAGATGCGTGCCACACATATTCACAGCATGTCTCTGCTCCTCCTCTTTGGAGAGACAAAGGTTTTCATCATACTTCTGGGATATTCATTTTTTTTATCTTACAGGAATACAGTTTCGTTTCTAAAACAAATTTCTGCCAAATATTACAGCCTTGTCTTCATCATAATTCCAGGAGAAATTTGATTTTCAGCAAAGAATTGTTAAATAAAGATCAAAGGGATGAATCATTGGCAACAACTGGCTGACACTGCAGGTTTAACAGTATCAGTGCCAGCTTAAATGACCACTTACTGTGAGTGCATGATTCTTCCAAAATTTTGATTGCAGACTTGATTTCTTTGGTTCTTTACTGAACAGTCGCAGTTGCTCTCACACTCTGCCCTTGCTGACTGCTTTGCCCTCTCATCCAGATGGAGTAACGTGTAATTACAACCAGTTAAGCTGCCCAGAATCCTCTCTCATTCCTCAGAGGGGTTGAAAAGATGGTTCTGCTCTTTCCAATCTCGTCTGCCCGCTAAAGGTCACTAACTCTCTTTTTTTCCTCTCCCTGTCCTCCATGTTTGTCCTTTTTCAAATCTGTTTGTAAGGGTTCATTCTTTATAGTGATAATACAGGACACCTTTGAAGATTTATTATTTTGTTGTGAACATTAAAAAAGAATTTGTTCAATGCACATATGGAGTTATCCCTGGCAGCAAAAAAAAGCCCTGCAATTTGTACAACATGTCTTCTCCAGTAAACTAGTGTGCGGTTGACCATGAGTGGTCCTCAACTGAACCATAGGGCTTTCGAATGTGGTGAACTTTCCTCCACTAACCACAAGGTTCAGGACAACAAGCTCCAGCCTGTTGTCTCACCAGCTGCACTCTGTGTTTTAATGAGGACACATGTAGCTGGGTAAACAGAGGTGGGAGCCAGATGATGTGTTGTGGGTGCAGAGGTGGCTTTTTCTCTGCAGTGCATGGGTAAACACAACAGGGAGCAGGCCTTGATGATGCTGGCAACACTAAGTAAAGCAGAAGAGAAGTATTTACTTGTACTCATGCTGACTCATTTACCAAAGATATTTAATATTATTACATAGTAATGTGTAATTAATAAAGATAACATCCAAAAATAATTTAGTACTGCATTCAGTGGGTGATGCATCATAGAGACAGATGTTCATACTGTGAGCACGTAGTGTTGGATTCAACATGCAAATGAGAGGCTTCTGAGTAGATGATGCAACATATGTTGAATTTTTGCAATCAGTGTCTTGTTACATCAAGGTCTGTATAGCTCATCTGCATGTTCAAAAATTCTCATTTTACCCTCTCTCAGCAACTCCTTAGTCACAAGAGATTCAAGCATCATCTCGCTGTTCGAGTGCATTATTGCTTTGACTAATTTTACTATGACAGATGTGAAATCACAATCAATCTGCAGTATGAAAAAAGCATTTTTTTTTAACTGTTTGATCCAGACACAGCAGATGAACATTGTGGAGACTGGGACAATGACAGGTTGTGACAAAGTGAAAATAATCACACTTCAGTGCTTCAGGCAGAGATCATTACAGCCCCCACATCCTTCCTTCTCTTTCTTCTACTCCTTCATTTTCTCTCTCTTTACTGACTCAAAGCACACCGGAAGCTCAAGTGAGGACTTACATACATCAAAAACAATGTTTGTTAATGAGTTTCACTCTGTTGCTCATAATTTCACTCTCTCGCACATATGCACTTGACAAGCTGAATAGAAGGCCATTCCAAACTAAGAATACTATACCTATAATAACATTCCTGTTGTAATTATCCATCGAAGGAGTGACGCTTGCTAGGCTGGCAACCTGAAATGCCCCACTTTCACATTTGTCATGCCTCATTTTCTCAATCACCTGAAAAAGTATCCTGCCAATTAGGCTGTCATTCTAAGCTGCAGGATTTCCGGTCTGTATCCCTGCAGTGTAGCATCAATACTATCTGACGCTGAAGTCATGGTGCTGTATCATATTTCTCAAGGAGGAGTCTAAAACTCAGCATGCCCTGAGAGGCTATAAACCACCAAGGATTAGCTACTTTCTCTTTAAATTGCCCACCTTTTCTCTGATTGGCCAGTCCTCTGGAGGCCTGTCAGGGCAGAGCTATAGGCAGATCTTGGTGTTGAGGTCTGTCCCTCTAACATGTCATGAACCAGTTAGGATAGTGGTTCACCACTTTTTTGTCCTAGAGCGCTATACATGTTGATAATGGACACTTCATATTCGTGTTAAAAACAGTGGTGAGCATAATGACCCCTCTTTAGGTAACCTAGTATGTAGACTCTGAAGTGACTGATTTGTGATGTCATGACAGTCTCCTGTGATGATTCTGCCAAAACACCAGCTGTCATGTCATCACACAGGTACCTAAGGGACTTCCCAGAGGGAGTGGTCTTGTTTATTCCTTTCACTGTTTGTTTCACATTATTGTTTTGCTCTTGCAGCTGCACACAGCCAGTGGGAACCAAGGCTTGAAATCTCCTCCCCTTCCTCTCTACTCTTTACAAAACCCCAGTTCTCTTCCTCTGTGTTCAAAACATCCCTAGAAGAAAGGACATTTTGGCCCCTCGGAGTTACCTCATCTATTGTTTAACAGAGTTAGCACTGAAACACTATTAAACACTGACACATTGGATGACGACAACTTTCGAGCATCATTTGTAAACGGTTGTGGATTTTGTTGTTAGAAATCACTGCTATGAATCACTCCAGACCTGTGAATTACTACTGAAACTTTAGGTACTCTGTCAAGACAGGACAAGTTTTACTGCTATGTACCTTATCATACTGAGTACAGTCCAAGAGCACAACTGACAAATAGAAAGACAAATAATAGACTGATACATACAGGTAAAGATAACATCAATATGATGCCAAAAGTATGTTTTGCCGAACTGCCGGAATCCATTTCCAGAAAAGAAAATAGGTCAGCATCTGTGAGCAGTTTTGTATGCTGAAATATCTTTCATGAGATAAACTGTTTCCAAACAGAAAGGCTATTCAACAACCCTTTTCCTGTTTTGCCTCAGGAGTTTTTGACCTCAGCTGTTGCGCAGATACAAGACTATGACCCTGCAGAGCCTGAGGGAAGTGAGCCTCACTTAGAGTTTGTTATTTAGCAGCTGATCTAGCATGCCACTGTATTAAATTTGTGGGATGAGCTGTCATAACTAACATATCAGAGCATACATTTTTGTGTGTTTAATTGATAGTCTGTGCTTTGTCGAAAAGTCCTGGAGAAGAATTTGCTTTCATGTTGCTGCATTTACATTACTCAAAGGGAATTAAGTGAAACAGGCTGATATTTTTAATGACTTTATGATAAATTAGCCACCTACTTGAGATTTTTTTTCAATCCTGCAAAGCATTAGGGGTAAAAGCCTTTGGATAAATGGATACAGATTTCTCCAGTGACCTTTTTGTCCAAAATTGTTGATATGCAACACAACTTATAAGAGGCTCTACTTCTAACACACATTGTTTAGGTGGGAAGCTTGGATGTTTTGGGGTTTTTTTTGTTTTTTTTGGACTGATGTTATTTTTACTTGGAGGGAAGGATTATCAGTGCTTTGATGAAGGCTGGACCAATCCCTGTGCTGCAAGATAAAGCTGATATCTTATCTCTTTGTGTGTTTACTGACCGTCTAAATAGTGCATTTCCTAAAATTCCTGTAACCATACAAAGTACCCAGTGTTTTGCAACCCTCCTGCGTTGGGATTATAAAGGTTAAATCAGTGTTGTCACATGAGATCTCAGTGGCTGACATCTTCATACCTTGCCTGCACATTCTGACCTTTTCATAACAAACCTTCTTTGTAAGGCAGGAGTAATGAGAAACTAGAAAACATATTGCAACTTCATGGGAGGACATTTTATATTACATGAATACCATTAGCTGAGTATCTCCCGCAGCTTTACTCCTCCTTATATTTTTAATGGTCTTTTCATAACCTTTTCATAAGCTCAGGTATAAATTGTGAGCCTGCTCCCTACTCCTACTTAACTGTAGGAGTAGGGAGTCTTTTCATACACAGCCCGTGAATCAGAGGAGGATGCTAACTTCCTTCCACATTCTGCACCTTTAAGAATGTGACACCATAGCTGTCACACATGCCAAACCAGTGACAGAATCATCATGCAATCATGTTTGGTGACTCTCCCTGGTCTGATTTTTTAGAGAGGCAGAGTTACCTCTGCACTACTCTCCCTGCAGAACTGGTTTGATTGTGTTTTAGCTTTACGTACAATACAGACTTCAGGTCTGTGCTCCTGTTGGACACGTGTTACTCCTTGATGCTTTAAATGTCATCACTCTCCTACTCACATCCTGCTGCCATATGTAGCTAAACCTGGAAGTGACATGTAGGACTTTTACAAATCCTGGCTCTCTATATAAATCACATTCACAGGTGTGTGAAAACTACTCGTTCCCTTAGATGATGGCTGTGCAAGCCAGGCACATTCACAGGGACATTCCCACACAAGTGTGAAAAAACAGCGTGAGCCTTTCAGAGAATATTGAGTAATGCTAAAAGTGATGCCAGGAATGTAATAATATATCTGTTCAAAAATGGGTAAAATGGTTTGGTGTTCAATTCTCCAAACAGAACACACTTGAAGTCAGTACTGAAGGGATTTTCTCACAGTTTCAATTAACTTTCTTGGTGAACCGTTGGCACTTCATTATTTTTTAATGACTCATCTGGCTATGGCCACAGCCTTTGGCTCTTTTTCTACCATTAATGATTCTGCTGCGGCATGACATGACTAACTCAGAGTGAGTCCACACCTTCCCTAACCCACATGTTCTGATTTCGTCCCCTGCAGGAGGAAGTTCCCTGCCTCTCACCTATGCACTCAGTGGGAGAGGCTTCCTCTGGACATGTTAAGAGGGAGGCTCCACCGCCTTCTCTGTGTGATCACGGGATCTCAGCTGTGATTCACCCAACTTGCTTGCTCTTGGGCAAGTTAATCCTCTCTTTGCTTGTGTAGATCAACACTGCATAGTCCATGCCCCCCCTCCCCACTCCCCCTGTAGTCAGAGAGCAACTGCTTTATTCTCTGTGAGTCACAAACAAGTCCACAGATATAGCTACCCTGCGTGGGTGGATGGTGCCCCCAATGCTCAGCTGCCGTTATTGCAACACTAAGGTTCACCCACCCTCCCTGAGACACATGTAATGAGACTGCTTCTTCACTTTGTCCTGTTATAACTGGAATTTGTGCACTTTAAATTGCAACATGAAGTTTCAATATCCTCCATGAGTTTTATTAATCAGATATTGTCTAACAGGTGCACACTCCACACACTGATACACACATTCAATCTCTCCAACACCATTCGCCAGCCTCTTGACTATTACATCTTACTGGCATTGTGTTTAACGCGGACTATGTTGCGCAACATGAGATTACGTGAGAGCTCATATAGCCAGTGGCAATATTAAGACGCCACATTGTCTCAAAGGTAATTTTCTTTCAGTAATTCTGATGTTTCTTCAGTCACAGTCCTTTCCCACACAATAGGCATACTTATCCATGCGCACAATGAATGTGTATGTGCACACCCTCAATGTACATAAATGCCTATTTGTACCCTGCACCAGGACTACATGTACAAAGAAGTATGTTAATACTGCACACCCAATCCAGGCTTCAGTGTTGGACTGGAGTGTGTGGAGTTTCAGTGAGGAAAGGGTGGGCTCTTCAGAGTGGTGGAGGTGTGATGCATCCTTCCTTAAGGGAAGCATATGGTCGAAGTGAGGAAACCAGCCCCCCAGAGGGTAAAGCAAAGGATGTGGAGAGGAAGTCTAATTAATTACAGGAATGTGAGGATCTTAGTTTCACTATACACACACAATATTTCAGCCCTCCATTTTGTGGGTGGACTAAATAATACCTAGGTAATGGCAGGTGTTCTTCTCGTTAGTATGACAGAAAAGTCAGGAACATGTGAAAAATCATTTGATCAGATTAGTTAAAGACTGTAAATATGAAATTCAGCTAGTAGATCACGGAAAAAACACTGCCTGGCTGAAAAAAAGTCCCCCCCCCCCAAAAAAAATCCTAAAGATTCTCAATGGGGTCAAGGTCTGGACTCTGTGGTGGCCAATCCATGTGTGAAAAAGATGTCTCATGCTCCCTGAACCACTCTTTCACAATTTGAGCCCCATTGATCCTGCCATTGTCATCTTGGAATATGCCCGTGCCATTAGGGAAGAGAAAATCCATTGATGAAATAACCTGGTCATTCCATATATAATCAGGGCATCAGCTGACCTCATTCTTTGGGCACATAATGTTGCTGAACACATAATGCTCTACCCTCTATCAAATTAAACTTGTTGACAGCTGAAAGATAATTGCCTACACAGAAATTATCCAATAGGAGGCTTGTACCTGTTTGCTTAATTAAATCCAGGTGGCAACATTTTATTTTTGGCCAGCAAGTGTATTCTGTTTTCACAATTTACTTCTGGCATATTTTGTTTTGTAATTAAGGTCTGAAGAAAAGCCTCCAAACAGTGATGACTTCTCATTTAGTTGGATAAATTCCATCATTGAACCAAAAAACGTTTATTGGTGGGCAGTAGAAAACAGGAAGTGATAGTAATATCTGATGACCAATCCCACAAAGCAGTGTCTCTGCATATAGCTACATTGTAATGTTCTTAAAATATGACCAACATCATACCATCTTTGACTGCCAACAAAGAATTTTCCACTCTCTACAGTTTTTCCTGAGTCTATGAGTAATCAAAATGTTCTTTACAGAATGAATAATACTGTTCATTAGCTTCAAAACTCCTACTGATATTTCCAGCGGGAATTATTAAAAGCATTTAGAATTCGAATAGAAGAAGTCATGGGTTTCCTCCAAATCTTTCAGCTCCCTCCCACACTTCAACTCAAATGAACCAGCCTCCACCGCTCACAGGTGAATGAGTAGGTGTTAGTTTGCGCTGATGGACTAGTATGATGTCCAGGGTAGTTTCCTGCCTCCCTCTCATGCATGCAGGGATAAGCTCCTGCAGTCTGTGACCTTGGTGGGAAAATAGGCCAAGTGAGAGCCCCTTTATTTGCAATTATCAACGACATTCAATCACTGAGATTACTTCCAGTTGGCTCCATCAAACTCACGTTGATTACGATTTGTTGCTTTAATATTTGTCTCATGGGTGAAAAAGTCTGCTCAAGTGACTGGAAACCTTTTCAATGCCATCCCTTTGAGCGTAGAAAATATATATCCTTTGTACCTTTCAGTCATTTGTTTTCTGAAGTGAAGATCATATGCATCACATAGTGTACATGAATGTATTTAAAGCAGACTTCAAATCTTCTAAAAGGCACCAGGATTATCAGGCTCTCTGCACAGAAACAATAGCCAGAGCAGATAAGATATCCAACCAATTGTATTATCTGTGATGTAACTGTTGATTCCCCAAAAATGATCAACAACCATTGTTGAGGCCCTTTTCACAAGCAAATGTGAGGGCAGCAGTCTATCGGTAAAAGCAGGTCATTAGGTGTTTTCCCATGGATGTGTAATTGCCTCAACCGAAGAGCTGCCGCCATCCACGTTGTGGACAGGAACAACAGGTTTCATTACTTTCCCACATGGTGAGAAATAGAAATGGTACAGCATGAACGAATAAGAACTGTAACAGATTTTGAAACATTGTGGTGGATAAGTCTGGCGTTGGTGCCGTTTATATAATGAGCACACTTTATTACATAATATTCAAATCCCGACATGACTTTTCTCTAATTGCACATTAACAAGAATGTGTTTGTGTGACATTTAATTGCTACTGCAACTATTTTTCATGTTTGGACTTGTATAGAATTATCTTTTTGTCGCAGTATCCTTTTAGGAAAAGCTTTTACTTGAATCTCACTCTGGAAAGTTTGTTTGGCTTAAAAAGGAAAGCAGACGTGCCTCTGGCTTCATCCCATCATCCCTCGGGGTCATCTTCACATCACAGCGAGCCATCCTGAGCTCAGGCCCAGAAGGAAGGGGATGTGTTTGTATGATGATGACTGTGCGTGTATTTGTGTATGTGTGTGTGTGTTTATATATGCATGTATGTGTGTTCACAACGATGGGAACAGCTGCAGGCAGGACTTCCTTTTCTTCCACAGGAAACAAAATGGCAGAGCATGGAAGGCCTGAAACAATACTGTGAAAGTCAGCCAACACCCAGGTTAGAGAGCGAGGGGCTTGTGAATCAGAGAGCAGATAGGTGTGCAGAGCACGTCGTGTTGGACCAATTTCACTCCCATGGCCTTTGTTTAGAAATCAAAGAAGTCGGTTACCAAGCAGGTACGACCATTTGACATCACATAACATGTCCAAACACAAACTAAGAACACACCCGCTTTCAGACATCTTCTTGTTGAAACTAAATAAAATAAAAACAATGAATCAAATGCTCCTTAAAGAGATACATACGGCCTCCAGTTAGATGTTTTATCAATAATGTTAAATTCAGAACCTCAAATGTTATAGCCTATGCAAACACTGATGCTCCTGAGGGAATTCAAAAATAAAAATCACTTAAAAGTTTAGTGCATACACACCGGTTAACTGTATGAAACATGGCACACTTCTGCAGCCAAATATCACATTAAAGCATTCAAAGCTAAATAAAGCTATTTCAATAATGCGACAAACAAAAAAAATCATTCCATGTGCACAGTTTCCTGTCACAAACATTTAGTCACTGAGAATAAAGGTGCTCTGCCAAACCATGAGCATTCTCACGTTTCAAAACTGATGAGAATAGCTAAGCGGATGGAAGTTTACGGCTTCGTCTTTGTTTTCAGGATGTTACATAGGCTCTATATTTAGTCTGCTGGAGATATATTAATCTGCTCCATGCCTGTTTTGTATCCTTTGTACCCTTTGTGGATAAGGGACTGTCTGTCCTATCTGTGGTTGGAGCCTGGCTCTCTAATAACCGATTTTAATGATTATCAGACGAGAATAACACATTTTGTGACCCTCATTTTAAGAAAAATTACACCTCTTTTTCCAGCCGTGCACTCACATCATGAAGTAGAGGAAGGATTGGAGGCTGAGTGGTGGTAGACAATGGAAATATGTAGGCCAAGTTGCTGCACCACTTAAAAAACACCAATGCTATTACGTAATGTAACACCAAATGCTACTCCACCAGAAATTTCCACACGTTTTCTTTTTTCCCTTTCCAACTGAACCACCTACAGTCTCCTGATAATGCCCTCAATAACAGAGGAGTGCTAACAGCAGAATCACTAAACTCAGGAAGAGGGCCCACATTTTGAACACTGTCTTCTTTCAAGGCTCAGTTGAAACCTGAGAATTTTTTTCTCCTTAAAAAATGCTTCAGTAATAAGAAATTAACTTTGCATGTTTTCTTTTTGTTAAATACAGTTTCAGAGCTAATTATGGCCGTTTTTTCACCATTAATTCGCATGTATTTTGTGAGAGAAAATAAAAAGAAACTGTCTTGTCCTTTTTTTATTCTTTCATCCCTTTGCAGTGTCACTTGATTCCAAACACACTCTCAAATCCTTTTAAGGATGGCCAGAGATTCAGCAATTTATGTTTTAGGACAATCTGATAACTGCCCAGCTGCATCATTCCCATCAGACATCACTGTGGGCGACATAAGGGAACAGCATAAAACAGAGCTGTTTTGGCCGAGGGGATAAAACTTTCCAGCAGAGGAAATAGGTAGAGACTTTTTTTGGCTTTCTTATCGCACTTCACAGACGGCTTTTACTTCCACTCACACACCTGTGAATCCATCTGAGCTTTGTCTTTACATAACCACCCTCCTATTCAGCCCAGAGCAGATTAAGATGAAAGGCAGCCCCCTCACTATAGATAAGTGTGATTTGAATACAGAACATAATAGAGTGTTTCAGTGTGAAGATAGGAAAAATTATGTCTGGTTCTCTTAGGGTGAATTCATCAAAAAAAAAAAAAAAAAAAGCACAAACCAGTTCTATCGGTTCAACTGCCATCAGTCTAAGACATTATTATTAGTTTGAGTGAACTGCAATGACGATCATCTAAGGGTTGTCTCAAGGACAGATCTCTAAACTGTCTAATTTTCATCCTTTAATCGTTAACTTAACCTACACAGAGAACCAGAGCCAGATGGCCAAACTTCAAACGTTACAGTCAGCCAGAACTAATTATTGGGTCAAAATTAGCTTCTAATGTTCTCTGCTTCTATTCAACTTGCCAGCACTATCCTAAATCCATTTTAGGGTTTTTTTTCATAATTATGGAGCTTCAGTGTTTTATTTTCTTATCTTAGTTCCCTGTGTATTGATCTTGTGGCTGGGAAATGATATTTTTAGAGTGTAAAATGTTCAGGAAAAGATTTTTGTATCACACACATTCACAGTTATTGCAACAAGTTCATCCTGTCAAAGATGTTGATATGTATTTATGCCTGTTTATTTTACTTCCTATGAGCCATTTTTAGTCTTTGCCACTGATGAGCAACCCAGATCAAAGTGACAGCATGAATCAAATGGAAGAGAGCAGAATCTGTAATGACAACAATCTGTGCATGGCTTGAGAGCACTGATTGGAACATCTGATGGCACTGAATGTTAATTGTGTCCATTGAAGCAGCTCATTCACAAACTTGTCTGCTGCAATCAAAACAGCGCTCTTTGTTTTTGTGTTTGAGGAAGGCAGACCTGCATCAGCCCCGTCACCCCAACATCATGAAGAAATGCTTTGTGCAGACATGTATATTGAAAACAGACGAACAGCACAGCCTCTTCTGACCTCACGTCAGAACAGAAATGTCAGCTGGAGCAGATAAAAACATGGCATGACTAACTTTAGTCGTTAAATGAATTCCAGAAATGTGCAGAGTCATTTCTTGATAGGATTATTCTTCTTCTGCAAATGCACAAATTAAATACCAGTAAATATTCAATTATTTACTTTCATACTGTAAAGCTTCTCTTCACCAGATAAAAAGTGAGCTCCTACTCAGCAGGGGATTATAGAGCAACACCGGCCTTCATCTGGAGCTGTGTGTTTCAAGATGAACATCAGTGTTGTTCAATTTTTTAATCTCAACACCTCAGGAAATGACCCCGCTTCCAAAACACTGCACTTCGTGGATCCTTACTACGTGTGTTTGGCGTCACTGGGCTGTTGGCCAGGTAGTGTGCTGGGGCTATCTAACTTTTTAGCTGAAGAGATCATCTATAGTGGCTGATGAGTAAATGCACCGCAATGGTCCAAAACAGGTAATTTCATTTGCAGGGTATTTTGGGAGTTGCAAGCGTTTATTAGTGTTTCTTAAGCCACTTTTCAGGCTTCTTCATGCCTTTAAGAGGACTATAAGAGAGGGCAGGACAGTGGTTAGAGTACAAAACAGGGCGAGAGTGGGGAGTGACATACGAGGAACGGGCCACAGGCTGAACTTCAAACTCGGATATCTGCTCAAGGGCACACTGTTAAAAAGTCATTGAGATCTTTGTTCATTTGCCATCAAATGCTCACATAAACAACAGGGCAATGGGTGATAGTGCTCATGGGAGTTAGGGTATTTACTGAAAAAAGCACTGCCATAATTTTTTATTCAATTTAATTTATCCAACCTTTGTGCAACCAGGTTGGTCACATCGAAATAAAGGATATTTCTGACAAGGGAGACCAAGCCAAGATAGGCAGCACCAAAATCACAAAGTTACAGACAGAAATACAAAGAGAAACAAAACAATTTACAAAGCACATTATCATGGATTAAAAATAGATTCATCTATGAGTTATAGCTTGGGAATTCAGCTGAACTTAAACCTGAACATCCTATAGCTGTTAAATGTAGACAGTCTCTACAGTGCCTTTAAATAGTGAAAATGACACTTTTAATACATAAACACAAAACACTGGGCTGATAAATGTTAAGGTAGGTTGGCAAATTTTCCTCTATTTTGGGTCGGTAAAACCTCTTGCAAATAGTTTTCTAGTTTTATGTATATGTATGAATATTTTCACCACTTTGGAGCCATGTGCTCTTAGAGCCTTCCAGAGAGATAATCCCAGAGTGAACTCACCCGTGCACAGAAAAGCCATGCGAACTCCTCACAGAAAAGCATCTGGCATCCAAACCTGGAACCTTTCACTTTAGGGAGGCAGCAGAACTATTCACTGCACCACTGATGAGTGCAGCATTGATGTTTTTAAAGAGAGTGAATTGAGATTGATTTGATGCAAGTCCTTTTCATGTTCACATTTTAGTCCAAAGACAAATATGAAATCTAACTTGAACCCATTGTCTTTGCTAGTTTTGTGGGATGTTATTAAGTAGATGGAAATAAAGGACAGGCACACAGAAACAAATCGAGGAGATTTCATTTACACTACCATCACTGTTTATAAATTCAATTGACATGTCACCACAGTCAAACCCTGAATGTTCTATTGTTTGATGGCTAAACTACTGAATAAAATTCATACAAGAAACCAGCTTCCTTTCCTTCATTCACTTTGGGAGCTGGTACGTAGGAGGCAGAGAGCGACAGCTCCTCTTTATTTCTGACAACATTAAGAATACGTCTGGAACGGAAGTTTGATACGTGACATCTGAATTCATGTGTGCTCAATAAAAAGTGAGAAAATCCCAAGCCTCTACATCTCCTGTCCTCTCCTCGTTCACAAACTGTTCCTGTGGTAGAATCTTGGGTTGCCATGGAGACAGAATCACCCACATGTCTCGTCATGAGGAGCCTCTTATCCACGACAACACAGCTGTTTCTTCCGTCCTTCACATTTGGCGCTCTACTCACCACTTTGCATGTTTTGCACAATACTTGAATCGAAGACACTTCTGAACAGAGCTTCTCCTTGTGCTTGGTGTGAAAACCTAAGAGACCTTAACCAGCTCTAAAAGGAAAAGTGGTTGGGGAATCTCATGGTAAGACATGACAAGCCTTTTACTTTCAGTCTGTAAGGTGGTAAGTCTTTTGGAGAGAACAAAAAGTATACACTGAAGGACAAGAGATGTAATACAGGTGAACTGAATCTGAAACTACAACATCTCTGTGGTTTGTCCTTACGCATAACCTCACAGTGAGAGGCAAAAATTAATGAGTTTTTAACTTCTCTCCAACGTCTTTAAAGGTATCCTCTGCATCATCCTCACTAATATGGTTATCGTCACAGCTGCTGTTCAAAACACAAGTCATTAAAGAGATAATCTCACATAAAACATGTGAGCTCACAAGCATGACGCACGCTACGGATATATACAAACACCTACACGAGACACTGCTACGTCTGACTGCAGAGAGAGGGGAAATTGCTGTGCCCACTCACTGTTACTCTGCCTTGAAGTGAGACCTCACTGCTCAGTGTTCCAAAGCTTCCAGAGAAAATGAGCAGAGCACCAAATGAACTGCCAAGTTTGTAGCACAGGAAAGGCATATCTGAAACTAGCTGTCCAGATATCAGTCTATCCACATTTAAAGCTCCACTAGACATCCTCAGAGGTGGCAGAAAGTATTTGCAACATAAACATGAATGAAAGCATATTGTTCCTCTGTTGTTGAGGTAACACATACATTCTCTGATTCTGTATATCATTTTTTAACTTGCTTGAATCACTTCAAAGGAAACATCACATGATTAATCTTCCAAAACAAATGTGTACACTGAAATGCAAGTAAATGCCTGTTGGGGTCTAACAAAGTGGTTATATACTGGATAATGTATAGTTAGTCAAAAGTCATATGCAGAATGGAATAATAACAATATGGCAGAAAAGGAATGGTCATGACTTATTCATTATCTTTCTGTTTATTTCTTTTACCCCTCCCTTCTTTCTTAATTTCTACTTCCAGGTTAATCCTGTCTTTCCGTATTTATTTCTTCCCTTTTCCTCTTTCTTTCCTCCTCTTCTGTGTTTTGTTATACACAATTTGTCTCTCTTTTTCTTTTTTCACCTATCAATCATTTGGTCTGTCTGTTGGTGTTGAATCAAATTGGATGGTGCCAGTGAACTTAGTTAGGGTCGTTTAGAGAGAGGGAGTGACAGCGTCCAGCTGATACCCAGACTCTGGGTTATTGCATGCCCTTTGGTTCAGCAGCCACATCATCCCCACAGAAAACACTCCAGATCCAGAACAGACTAAAGGATTCGTGTACTAGCCAATAATGGATGCATAAGAGTGGACTGATGCTCAAAGGGGTGATTGACTAAATAATCTCTAAACCATGCTACATCCAGGGCAAGTCATCTGAGGTTTGTTTTCTTAAGAATATTACCTTTTCAACCTGTGCATCATCATGCACTTCTTTTAACAAGTAGTGCACGCTATAATGAAAAAACAGGGCCTTGTAAGTAAAAAGGTCAAGCACACTAAATAGCTGATAAAAGGAGGCTTCATTAATGCCTCTGAGAACAGTATGTCTCCCTCTTAGGTATCGTAAGTGTCATTTATGTAATCACCAGGGTCATTTAAGGTATAGGCACTTGATAACATCCGTTCTGTACAACAGAGGATTTTCCTTCAGAGTGAATCAAACAATGGTGATTACATCACTCATGTAATGCGCAGCATTGAGAAAAATTGGACTATATCCCTCTTTATGTTTAATTGCACTGCAGCTGTTACAGTAACTGCTTATATAGCTCAAGAAACTCATTGAAGCCTGAAGGGTGCATTCAAATGCTGGAATTCAATTAAATTCAGCTCTCTGTTTTTGAAAATGCTGTTTTCATGCAGAACACTCAGATGTGAAAGGGTGGTTTTAGACAAGGGAAGGAAGAAATGGAAGGAGAATATTGATGTGTGAGAGACTGACACAACTATATTGCAACAAAATTGTATTATAAATCTTTCAAGTGCCAAAAAAGGAGAAATGTTGTCTTTAAAGCATATGGACTTTAGAGTCAATACCTGTCTTCGAGCTGTAACATCCTGATCATCTGTGTGAATTGATATGGATTTGCTGCCCAAAAGAGTAAGAAAAGTAGCTACTTCTCCCCTGTCTTTCTTGAGTAAGCATCAGTGTCTGAGTTATTTGTCTAAGGTGGTGTGACTAAGCTGACCTTTTTGAACATGTACGTGTGCTGAACCTTGCGATTTCAAACTGCAGCCAATACCTTGATCAAACCCTTCAATGTGAAGTCTAATCTTGTATTTCCTCGTAAACATTGAAATTTGCAAACCCATTTCTGTAGCTCCTATGGAAATTCACCACTACCACATTCACAGCTTGTATTTGTCCCATGATTCATAAAGGATGTAAACTGAAAACTAAAGTGACTCTCACAGCAACAGATTATTTGAACTGAATTTACCTTAAACTGGTGCTTCTTTTACCCATGTTTTGACAAAGGATAAAAGGCCATATATATGATAAATTTTCCACTAATTCGTTGAAATGACATTATTTTTAAACAACTGCAACAGCTTGTTTCCATGACTCACTGCAGATATAAACTTCTCACTGACCAAGTCCATCAGATGGGTTTGTTGACATGGCAGGATTAGCTCCACAGCTGTTGACTGTTAAACACTCCACGGCTGGGGATAAACTCTGCAAAAGTAAACACACCACAAATATTGTACCTCTCTTTAATCACCCAATAATATTAACACTGCAAGCAGTGTGTGTTCATACAGTCATTGTTGCAGCTTGATTGAGGGCGGTTTGTGAGGCAGATGTGAAACTTTAAATGTTAACGCTGAGTCATGAAGAAGTCATAGCTGTTACACATTGCCACCTGGTGGCTGGCAAATAGTAAAACGTGCATTTAAGGTAGTAAGAGCTATTTAGACAGTGCTGACTTGACTTTAAAATGAACCTGAATCTAAAAAATCTCTTTGATACAAAAGTCCTGCTACTTATTAAATACATTGTGCAAACCAGTTTTCCATTAAACAGTGTCATATGTGTGAGGGTAATAAGGTTACATACATATTTATTTCACGGGAAATAAAAGCATTATGTACATGTTTTTAGTCCTTCTACAGGGCTATGTAGCTACAAGCATTATCTGGTTCAACCAGTCTTCATGTGCATAGGCACATCGAATAGATATGTTTTAGTTCCAGCATCCTACACAACTAATCCATGCAAGAACTTCAGTCAATGCATTTCACTAGAAACAATGTATTCCACCTCTTAAAGTATCAACAGCTTGCAGGTAAATAATGCAATAGCAGATTATTAAGTGCACATCATTAATACAATATGCAAGGTAGAGGGAATTGCACAAACTTTCTTTTTTTTATCAGATTAGGTACTCGGAAGGAAAAAAGCTACCTTGAAACATATCTCACATTTGATACCTCTATAAAGAAAAGAGTTGATCAACTGTGATTTCTATAACAACATGATTTAGTTTCAAGTTGAATGAGAAAATTTAAGCTACTGTGAGGATTTTTTGGCTGAAGTGGACTCAAAAAGGCTACAGATGCCTCTTTGATGCCCTAGAAACAGAAACAACACAACCAGGGATGAGATTATAATAATCTACAGTTATCTGACTGTCTGCAACTGCCTCAGCAGGTTAGGTATCAGCCTAAGTGACTGCTTGTCACTAAACCAACCATTCTTTAAACATACTCTGGATGTAATAATTCTTTGAAATTCTGGCAAGGAGTATTTAAAATTTTTTAAATTATGTACGTGAATGATGAAAATCAGCAAAGAGATTCAACAGACACCTTGTCAACAAAGGACAAAATCAAAAGAAATCAAAAGTTCTTTAGTGAAGCTTTAAGACATTCACTTCATACAGTTTATGCACCACTAGAACCATCAGTAACTTTTCACTGAGTTGAATCAATAAATGTGGAGCCGATGAGTCAATTTAGTGTTATACTATAATTTATAATAATGAGGGGTTATTTGTATTATGATGGGTTTCTGCTCTTCAGACCCACAAACAGGACATAAGCTGAGTGGGCAGTTGCTGGACAATCACAAAACTAGTGTAGGAGTGGACCAGTGTTAATCAGCCACATCCGCTTTACACTGCAACAATGGAGGGTGACCCTCTGTCAGCCATCTCTCCCTGACGTACGTCACAGGATAACTTGTTGACCTGACAATTTCACTCACAAGGTGAGGGCCCACGTCTTCCTGGCTGCATTGTTCTGTTTGAGTAGGCTGAAAATGAGCTTTCAAATAATTGTGGTGAAGAGTGGCTGCTGCTCTTATTTTCCAAACATGAAAACAGGGCTGTCTGAGAAAACCATTGTTAAAAGGTAGCAAAAGAGGGAAACATTAACTTGGCTTGGCCATCAAAAGTCTAAGCAGAACATGCATTAAGGTTTTTCAACTCTATCTGGCTGTCTGAGATTATTT
Organism: Thalassoma bifasciatum; assembly: GCA_008086565.1. Taxonomy (NCBI): domain Eukaryota; kingdom Metazoa; phylum Chordata; class Actinopteri; order Labriformes; family Labridae; genus Thalassoma; species Thalassoma bifasciatum. Next base: position 39,618 of record RPOG01000015.1, on the reverse strand, counting down.
TGGTCCATCTTTGCCGAGGTAAGACCTAAACGGACATGGACTGTGGAGGGATGGGCTTTTGAACTTTCTGAGTGACTCATATGTTTGCAGAGTTCTCCAAACTAAGCCCACGTTGGCCTCCTACGCCTGTTGGGGGATTCTTTTTTTTGAAGACAGGAGTGTTTACTTGCTGTGACAATCTTAGAATAATAATGGCAATGACATATCAAACTCTAAGTGTAAACGACAACAACAACGACCTCTGACTCTGTTCAGTGGTTTAGCTGGAGAGTTGCACCTTATGAGTCAGCATTGTTTATAACCAGCACTTTAAACTGACATCTCATAATATTGTATATGTCATTTTGTAATGAGATGACGTTCAATCGTACTACATGCCGTGTTTTTGCTATGTGCTTTATGAGTTTTTCCAAGGTTGCAGTGGTTTAGTTGATTCAGGTTGTGAGTTGATACAGTATCTGTGAGTCTGGGTTTAATGCCTCTAAAGCAAACAGAGCTCACAGAATGAGTCATAATTTTAGCACAATCAGACCCTCTCTGTGAAGTCTGACAAAAATACTTCTGCTAGCCTCCAGTCTTCCTTTTATGGTATTCTAACCTCAAACATCCAACTTCACGTGTGTCACTTTCAAAAAAAAAAAAAAAGTCCAGTAATGACACTGCCTACACTCCACAGCTCTTACACCATAGTCACACAAAATCTTAATTGATGGCACAATATGTAAACAAAAAAAAGTTATCAATCACAGTTAAAAACACAAGAGTGAAAATGCTCTAATGCAGGAAGGTTGCTCACCTGCTGTCTTGGATTTTATCAAGACAGGATATAGTTTGTCACAAACACCCTGCACTCTAAATTCTACATCCTCTGTTAGCTTCTGATGACAACTGCACTGCTAGCATAGAAATATAGCATAGAACTATTTGAAAAGTATGATGTCTGTGTTTATGTAATCCCAGTGTTGAAACCAGTCTTGGTCTTGAGACCGGTCTCAAGAATTATGAACATTTTTACTCAGTCTTTTCTTGGTCTTGGACCGGCTGGACTGGATTTTCTGTCAAGATCGGTCAAGACCAATACTAATGTGCTATTCTTCAACTTCATTAATGTGATAATAATTTGACAATGAATTTTCTGTCAAACTGTTCCAGGTGAATGTCGTAATTTCAGTTAACACATTTACAGTTTGCTCACTGATTGTTCTGCCTCCTTGTAAATCTTTTCCAGTGCCTTATCTGTTAGACAGAAACTAGGAAACTAGCCCATCTTATTTCTAGTGAGAAATACCTCTGGATACTTACTTTAGGCCCAGTTTGCATGATGAATGAACTTCTTGTTTTCAGATATTTAAAATAATTCTGCACTCATCAGTGGCTTAAAATAAATACAAGGATTTTTTTGGTAAAATTTAGTTGACAGGTTTGTCAAGATTTGAGAATTTTGCATTTTGTTCTCTGAAATATTTGCAGACACCTTGTTTTTTTCAAATGTATTCAAAAGAAAAACTAGATTCAAAAGAGGATGGCATTTAACTATTCAACCTTGCCATGGTTTTTAAAATAGATTTTTATGGTCTTGGTCTTGTTTCTGTCTCGGCTTACTCGGTTTCAACTGTCGAAAGTCTTGGTCTTGTCTTGGTCTCGGTGCAGTCTGGTCGTGGGCAAGTCTTAGTCTTAGAAAGTGTTGTCTTGAGTAAACACTATTCCTTTGCTCAAACATGCAGGGATTGTAGAATCATCTGATACAAGCAAGGAGAGAGGGTTCTGAAGTGGATTGAGCTTTCTGAAGAGTACTTTTGCCCCCTGCTGGCCAATGGGACTGCTGTGAGAAAAAGGAAATTCTGGCAATTCAAATCTTTTCTCAAAATGATTTTGTTTATTTCTGGTATTTTAATGTAACCTAAATTGATATTTAAAATATTTGTATTACATTTCAATGCAAAGTTCATACATATTCTTCTCAACATGTAGGTAATCTGGACACTTTTACTGCCTCATGGATGAAGAACACCAACAACTAAATAAAAAAGTTAAAGTTAAATGAGCAACATAATAAAAAATTCATAACTGTTATTCAATGGGATATTAGGTAGGGTGTCCCTTTTCTGAGAGCCCAGAAAGAATACTCAAAGATACTTGTGGTGACAAAGTAGCTTCATAGTACATATTTTGAAACACCTCTTTGCTGCTTGAATAGAACATTCCTCCAAAATTTGAACATAAGTAATGTATAGAAGCCTATTTCCACCTGTTAAAACTATAGAAAATGAAAATAAGAATTGTTGAATTTCTTTTTTGTTCTGTGATTATGAAATAAAAATTCTGAGGGGAAAAAAATAATTTCAATTACTTTTCATAATTTTGACTATCAAAAAAAAAAACAGTTTTTCATCTCAGAATTTTGAATTGCTTAAAGGTTGACTTTTTTCTCATAAATTTAAATTTTTTGCTCAAAATTTTGACTTTTTTTCATAATTTTGACTATCTCAACACTGATTTTTTTTTTTGTCTTGTAAGTTTGACTTCTCTCAAAATTTGATTTTACTCTCAAATTTGTCTTTATTTCATATTTCTTTGACTTTGCAACTGAGAATTTTGACTTTTAAAATTTTGATAATTTTACCTTGAATTTGAACTTGAATATTGCCAAATTTGACTTTTGATCTCATTAATTTGTCTTTTCACCCCCAAAATTTGAAGTTTTGTCTCAAAAGATAACCCTTTTTCTCAAAATTGGACTTTTATCTCATAGTTTTTACTTTTCAGCCCGATATTTCTATTTTATTGCAAAATTTGACTTTATATCGCCTAACTTGGACTTTTAGCTCAAAACTTGACAAATAAAAGAAAAAATCTTCAGACCATAGACTGTTTTTTTTATTATTATTATTTTAGGTGATTCACTGTGTGACACCATAACCACACATACACCCAAATATTTACATCGCCTGTGTATATACGATGTGTCGCGACTGCCACGACCGACTGTTTAGGACCAGAGAGAGGTACTACCATGTATCTGCAGGTTGTCTGTACATTTGCATTTCTGTTTGAGGTCGCAGCAAATGCTGTCAGAGAAAACCCGAACAATTTAGAGAATTTTATAAAATCCCCGACATAATTTTAACCCTGAAATAAGAACACGTCCGAGCAAAAGAGGACGTTTGGTCATCTCGTGTTATTAAAAGCTTTCTGCTCTCATTAAAAGGCGTTTATTGAAAATCTATGAATGATTAAAGATCATCCCTTTTAAATTACAAAAACTGGGATTAGTCATAACCCTTGTAGGCGTTCAAGGAAATCAGCTGGGATGTCCTGAGAACGTTCTGGCAAGCTTCCAGAGAAGTGTCACTACGTGAGAGTTGAGGCATTCTGGACACCATTTGAAATAAAATGTATGACGATTTTGAATAGACCCTTTAAATCTGTATTTTATGCGTTTTATAGCGTAAATTCACCTTGTGTTAATGGTTCCCGTTAGACTGAACAGTGGTTGGTCTAAACGGCGTCACGACTACAACGGTCACCTGGAGCTCTGATTGGCTCAGAGTGTTCATCCGGGTACTGCGCCAGAAAGAGTCCATCAGCTAAAGGTACCAATATGGCGGAGGTAAGAGGGAAAACAGGGGAGAAGCAATCGATCTTAAATCGATATTTTTAAGTAATGTGCACTGTATTTTTCATAGTTATGCTATCGATTGAGCCATTAATGTATTTTTCCTTGTGTACAGCGTGTTTTGGGCAATAGTTGTTTGTGTTACTCCTCTTAAAAATGCTTGAATGTCCGGACTGATCCTTCACTACAAGGCCGCTGCGCCTTCGGTCTCTCAGCTGCTGCTTCGGTGTAGCGGCTGTGTAAATTGATACGTAAATTTAACGTTAGCTTGCTGGTTAAAAGAAACAACAGATTGAGACGGGTTTGGTGGGAACAAAATTTTCGTTTATCTTACTTTACTCAATGTGCGGTGTCTTAATAGTTAAAAACGTCAAAGTGTGTCGAATGCGGTGCCGCGCTGAAGAAATTAGTGTTTACATTTTCGATGCTTAGCGTTCACAGTAGGCTCCAGGGTTAGCTTTAAGGCTAACTGCCTGTTAGAAGAGCCGACACTGCGTTTGTAAATCTGTCTCGTCAACATATTATATATTTTTGTAACAACAGGAATAAACGAGGGATCGTCTTTTTGCCACTTTTGACACGATATTTTCCCACTGTTACCCTAAGTGTGCAATTATAAATTGCCATCGAAGTATTAACATAATTTCAGGTAACACTAGCGGCAACTGCAGTTTTATAGCCAATCTATTTTTTTTTTTTGTGACAGGCCAGATACACAAAATTAAATGTTTCCCATCCCTCTGTGCTTTTTTTTACTCGTTTGGATCAAAGCGCCATCGTGATTATTGATAGTATTGAAGCTATGTTCTAACTTGAGCGTTTATTCACCTTCTGGTTTTATTCTTTTGCAGGCTTCCCTAGGGAGTTCAAGTCCAGGTAAGACTTCTAAAAATTCAGCCTTTCTACAAGAAGATATTTTTGATACTAAAAAAATGACCTGGAACAGGTTAAGACATGATGGAAATGGCTAACCAATTGTAAATATGATAATCTTAAAATAATTTAGAGAGGTCTTTGATTCTAATATTTTTTAGATAATCCTTGACATACGAAATCGACACAGCCTGAATTGTATTATTTGAAATATTATTCAATGTTTTAATTGCTTTGTGTGTTAAGGTGACATATATTGCAATAAAAGGATGTTATGTACACACTCACAAACCAGAGAGAAGGAAAGTAAATTTGAACAAAACTATTTGAACAGTTTTACCTATTTAAGTATTTTACGTTCTTTTGTGCATTTCTCTCTCTCACTCAAGTTGGCTCTTTATCGTCAGAGGACCATGACTTTGACCCAACAGCAGAAATGTTAGTCCACGAATATGATGATGAACGGACTCTAGAGGAGGAAGAGTCTCTGGATGGAGGGAGGGATTTCCGCTCTGAAATTGCAGATCTAGAAAAGGTAAAATGATAAAGGATAATTTAAAACCTGTTATTTATTTAGAAGTTTTTGCATGTACTTTTAATTTATGGTGCTATTCATTCTTATTTTCTGCCATTTCTTTCTGTTTATCAGGAGGGGAATATGCCTTTGGAGGAACTTTTGGCCATTTATCGTTACGAGGCCTCGGCAGGCTCCAGTATAGACAGCTCCTCAGGAGATCTAACCGACGAGCTCCCTGACATGACTTTGGACAAGGTATATATCTCATATTATGTGGACATGCTGTACAGTGAGTCAACAGGGGGGAGATGATAAGAGTAATTGTATTAATCTTTGCAATGCAACTTAGGTAGTCTCGGGACCATTCAATGCCTGTCCCTGAATTCAGTCAATGTTCTCTACCTTTATAGGAGGAAATAGCAAAAGATCTTCTGTCTGGGGACTATGAGGAAGAGACCCAGTCCTCAGCTGATGATCTAACCCCTTCGGTCACATCCCACGAGGCTACCGATTTCTTCCCGAGAACACTTCGATGTAAGTAACAGTGTATAGTTTTTGGTGTTGAACTCTTCATGTATTGATATTTGTGTTTGCAGAGTTTGAGGTATCCAAACAGAGACTTTAAAAATCAAATAATGCTGGGTCTTACTGACTTGTTCCTTTGATTGTTTATAACTACGATTTATTCATTATTTATTCATTTTTATTCAGCTAACGCTATATCTGATGGTGATAAAGAATCAGAGTGTGATGATGATGGCCCAAGTCCAGAGGACTCCCGGAAGGTAAATCATTTGAATACAGAAGACTCGGAGCATATATTTGCAATGGATGAGAGAAGCTAACTCTTTGCTTTAAAGCTCATGAGAAGCTTGTAATGAAAAAAAGCTGAATTTTATTATGATGTGTTGATAAGTGTATAAAAAGTCATCAAGAGCATACACATGAAGACACACTGTTTCTGCTGAGCTATTTTTAATTTCTTGATCAAGTTAAGGTGATTTGGGCTGCCATAACTCCCATGTTTATATGTTCCATAGAAGAGGTTTCCAATGAGTCATAATAGGATGAGGAGCTGAAACAATTAAGAAAAATGAACAGCTTTTCCCATAGAGGGCGCCAAAATCAACTCAAACTCAAGAGCTTCAACTTGAATTTGCACACATTTTTAAACATGACCTGAACTGCTTCTTTCATTCTAGGAAATAATGGTGGGAACTCAGTACCAAGCAGAGGTTCCCTCTTGCCTCTGTCACTACAAAGATGGGGAGAAAGGTAACTGCTGCTTCTTTTTCTGTATCTAACTTGAGGGATTTTTTTTGTTTCCTCATGTCTTTCCCCACAACAAGAACAGGAGCACCTCTCAGACTGTAATGTACTTTACTCTGCAGTTTATGAAGATGAAGACGAGTTGTTATGGAGCCCTGGTACACTGCCAGAAAACAAGGTTAGGAGTTTCCTGTCTGATGTGTTGTCACGGACAACAGATGAAAAGACAGCGGGTGGTGATAAAGCAGGGATACATGTCCGAGACAATGAGCAGGTCAGTCAGGTCTTTGTTCTTCAAGCCTTTTATGTTGTTATACAGAGTTAAGCATGGTAATATAAAAGTGAATTATACCCTTACTGTATGATTCTGTCATACAATAATGATTTAGGAGTGTTTTTTGAAAGTGGACTAGTATTGACCTTGTATGGGTTTTTTTTTCAGGCTTTGCATGAGCTTGTCAAGTGCAACTACAACACTCGCGAAGCACTAGAGAGATACTGCAGCCGTGTGAAGTCTTCAAAAGGTAAGCAAAGGGAAAAAAATCTTTTTGCAACAGATGTGTAGTGTGATGAATGTCATAATTTAGGTTTTGAGTGGTGTTTTGGATTTAAAAGTTGTTGTTTCGTTCAGGAAAATCACCGCCATGGTCAGAAGAGGAGTGCAAGAACTTTGAACATGCACTACAAATGTATGATAAGAACTTTCACCTCATACAGAAACACAAAGTGAGTCCCCTTTTGATTCCCCTTTTGATTAAAAAAAAGTTAAATTTTTCTGTTTTAAAACTCTTTTAACGCCTCTTTTCTCTTCCTCAGGTCACAACACGAACAGTAGCAGAATGTGTGGCGTTTTACTACATGTGGAAAAAGTCCGAGCGCTTTGACTTCTTTGTGCAACAGAATCGGTTTGGGAAGAAGAAGTACAGCAGCTATCCCGGTGTAACGTGAGTAATACAAGAACATTCATTGTATCTTTATGCATCCCCTTCAAGTTTCTGCTCATGTTTTTGAATGAGTGTAATAAGTGTTGATAGTTAAACATGCGTCTTGGTATCCAGTGATCTGATGGACCGACTGGTGGATGAGGCAGAGGGACTGGCAGTGGACAGTTCCTCCTCTGTGTGTTCAGGAGCAGGAGGAGGAGGAAGGCTGGAGACCACAACAGACCAACAACTCAGCCTGCTCAACTCCATCACTGCCAGCGATCTCACAGGTCAGCCAGCACATTTAGTCAGGAAAAAGGGAAATACTCCGTGATCCCTAAGACAACAATTCAGACCCAGTTTTTCTACTTAAGGAGTGAAAAATGTGTGAGAATCTTTCTCCTTTGCTTTATTAAGAAATGTTTCATTGTCTCCTCACAGCCCTGAGTAACACTGTGGCCACAGTGTGCAGCCCTGCAGAGGTCAGTTGCTTGGATTCCTACAGCTTTCCCCCTCTCGAAAGCCTTCATCGCGGCTCTTTGAACCACGACGAATCCCTTGGGTTCCCCTCTAACGGCACGGACCCCGACTGCCTCAACATGCTCGACGCCGGCTTCTACCACTCCGACTTGGGTCAGCTAGGAGGAGTGTGTGTCAACAAGGACTGCGAGCGGCCCTCCAAGAGACTCAAGATGGCCCTGCCTGACTCCTTTATCAATGACGTGTCAGTGGGTAACCTCGGGGTGGACTTTGAAGCCCGACGGACAGCGACACACCACCACCGAATCACTGGCGCCAAAATGGCGGTGTCCGTCACAGACTTTACAAGCTTGGCTGGCAGCGGGGAGCCTAACGGGTTTTTGGGAGCACATGCACGGCACCATACACAGCACACTGCAGCACTTCAGACAGAGTGATCTTCCTCATTGTCTTCCCTCATTCTTCCCTTTTGAGATCCTTCATCCTGCGTGTACATAAGACTGACCTCACTGGAGAATCCAATTTGTTTAAATTCTATTATATATATATATATATATCTATATATATGTATATGAATATACTTTTTTGTTTTCATTTTTTGTGTAATATGACATCAGTGATGTCTATCATATAGAACTAAAATCTTGATTTCTCTCAAGAGTTTATACAGCCATTTATTTTATTTCCGTTTTGCGGTCTTGAGATGTGTAACGTCCATGTACAGTGGGGCCCAGAGGCTGCAGTAGGAGAGTTGTGTATCTTCCTCCCTCACAGCTACACACAACATCTTCGGAGCTACAGTATGTTATCCTGCCATTCTTTCCAGCTGCCAAAACTGGCGATGTTTTTCTGCCTCTAGTGTTAGTATTTAGCTGCTTTGTTGTTTTTGAAGTGGTACTTTTATTTTCTTAAATTAGTGTTTGGTTTACAGGTACTTTTTAGTATCCATGCTGGTGCAAGTGGTTTATTTGACACCCCCAACCCCCCTCTAACCCCCCTTCCCTGTATTAATCCTGGCTTCACATTGTATGAAGAGCAACACTAGCATGGAGGTTAGCTCGGAGACCAGGAGGTGTTTGTGGCTTCAGCTGCTATGGCCTTCCTGTTTCTTTGCTTTTTTCCCTCCCTGTGGATGCTTGTTTCTAGTTTGTCTGCTTACTTTTAAACCCTTCAAAGTTGCCAAACTGGAGCGTTTGAATGTCTGCAACAGTTTTTATTTCAGTCCCATGTAGTCATCTCAAATTATGAACCCTACTTCAGTTTTTACTTCCATTTTTTTTTCAAATAGCTGATCAAAAACAAATACCTGTGCAGAGTAATGCAGTAGGAATCTTTTGTTGAATCTTGTCTTCTGTCTAGGAGGGAATAAGTCAGACTAGCAAACCAGAACAGCCATACAACAATGCAAAGATGTACGTCGGAGTAAATAGTTATTTAAAACACATCTTCAAGCATCATAAATTATGTATTTATTAAATATTCTTTTGTTTTTCTTGTACAATTCTGTTTAATCTTTGTCTTATGCTACTATTAGGCAACTTAATCTGTGCATGTTCTTTAGTTGTAGTGAAATTAGTGTTAAAATGCGCTCCTAAATTAACTTCTGCCATGTTCAGACCACTCGGCGAGCTTGGGTAAACCTTCTAGCAGTATTACGTCTGTTTTTATGTTCTTCTTCTTCTCAACCTTAACACACCGAGGAAGTGGTTTGTGTAATTTGGTCCACTATTTCTTTGGGGTTCTTGTTGCTGTTTTCTTTTGACTGAAGTCCATTATTGTGAGTTGTGAAACGTTAAGCGGGCCATCGTGGGTTGATTGGATGCAGTAGTAGTGTTTACTTAATTTATCTATGCATTGTGCGATGAGTAATTAGTTTGTTTCAGGGGTGCATCATGTGTGTCATGTTCATAGGTTTAGTAATTCATCAGGATGTATGTACAGAAAGGATGCGTACCTATAAGTCATCGTTAAGTTTTATAAAGATTTCAGTTTCCATACCCATCACCAGAGAAGATATTCACTTCTGACTTTATGTAAATATTTAGCAAATAGCCTTTAAAAAGTCTATTAACTGACCTCTTACACTTGTGAATCTGTGTTGATACAAAGGTTTTAATTTGATTCCTTGTCAAAAGGCAATAATTTGTAGATATGTACAGATATTTTGGGTTTTGAATTTTACCAGTTGACTTGGTGTTTGAATTCTTTTTTTCTCTTTGGAAAGTCATGATCCCCAAGGACTCGGCTGAAACCACGCATGCCAGCCAGGTCTTTTCCTCGAGTGTACCACTGAAAAACGGCTTTACCTGAAGACGTATTGATATTAACTCAAGTGTTGCAAATTTGCATTCACAACCTGCAGCCATGTGTAAAAGACGCTCATCTTTTTTTCCCCCCTCTGAAAACTCTTTTTCCATGTTGTTGTCTATATTTGTCTTGTTGGTAAAGGGATGGCTGCTGCACTGAGTATGTGGGGAGCTAGTTTCTCTTTGAATGCAATGTGCATAATGCAGTAGGTCCTCCAAGCTCTTCTAGCTTTAGCAGTGCAGTGATATTTATTTCACCTGTGGTTTGTACAAAGACTCAGAAAAACTGTCAGAATGTAAAGGCCATTAAGTAGTAGAAGTAGGTTTTTTCACCACCCTGTGAACTCTCGAAAATGTGATATTTTATTGATCTCTCTGGTATGAGACTTGTGTGTGCCAGCAAGCACTAAACAAATTTATTTTATATTTTGTATTGTGTTTTGAAGTTTAAAAAAAGAAAACAGTTATAGCAGTTGTGGTTTTGAAAAAAGACAAAAAACTCAAGTCCTTTGATGAAACAGAAACACCTTTGTGAATAAAAACCTACAAAACGTAAAAATGTATATCCAGAAATATAGACAATCAAAACTTCACTATGAGAAACGTTCAAAAACTATCTTTATTGTTTATAAGAATTGTACATAAGCATTGAGTTGTTTTTTTTTCTTTTGTTAAACATTATTTTGTATTTTCTGTTGTACTTTAATACCTTGTGTACAGATCCAGAAATAAAGCTCTGGAAAAGGTTCAGGAATCTGCGCAATTTTTGAAATGTCATGACGTATAAAACATGTAGAGTTTAGTTTCAGCAAACTAAGAAAGAAAACTCTAAAACATCTAAGAGTGGATGTTCACACAAAGTCACACAGAACAGTTCTGATGAATAAGTCACGTTTGGTGCAACAAACTTAACATTTTTGCTTGGAGAAAACAGTTTTCATCAGCATCAGAAGTTTTGTCTTGTATTACTGAAAGTAGAAATGAAAAACTTATATAATATGGATATTAGATAAAAATTCAGGCTATGCCATTTTGCTTCAAAGTGGAGTCAGAAACTTAATTTTTCACTTGAAAACAGCCGTCGATAGCTGCCTTTCCTGCTCAATCAGTTATAGCCAAATATCTGAATTCGCACTGAAAAGATGCTTCAGAAATTGTGTGTTTCTGGAGTCAAGGAAGCCAATTTAGTTTTCAACTCAAATATGAAGAGTCAAACTCCATCAGAAATTTTAATCTCTCAGAAAGACAAAGACACAGGACAAAAGCTTTAGACACAAAATTCCCTGAGATCTGCAAGTGTTGTTCAAGCAAAATGAATTCCCAATACCTCCAGACATTTCAGCCCCAAAGCATGCTTTTCTGCATGATCATGTCAAGAAAACAGTGTTTGTTGTAGATCAAAACATCAACATTAATACGCTTGCAGGGGAAAAAAAAAAGTTTTCTGTCATCATAAATCATCTACATTAGTTCATCAGTTCCATCATCTTTTCAGAGGGATAGGTAGAGTTAGAAAGTCCTCAGCTAGAGTCACCTCCACACCACTACCCTGCAGAGCGTCCTCAGCCTGTCTCCTGAGCTCTGACACGTTGTCCTCATCCCCCTCCTTCAGCAGGGAGCAGGGTTTGTACCTCTGACTGAAGTGATACAGCACCAACCTCTGCACACCACAGGCCTGAGCCACTGCTGCTGCCATGTTGGGTGTGCTGTGTCCGTGCTCCACCGCCTTCTCTCTGTGCTCGTCGCTGAGTGTGGCCTCGTGAACCAGAACGTCTGCTCCCCTGCACAGCTTCAGCGGTTCCTCACCCACAACTGAGCTGCAGTCCCCGAGAATACACACTTTCCTCCCAGAGATGGCTTCTTCAAGAACCTCACTTGGCTCCACAACACGTCCACTCTCCAGTGTTACAGACTCGCCAGCTTTCAGCCGCCCGTACAGAGGTCCAGGTTTCAAGCCTTAACAGGACACAAAACACCAACATTTATACTTTTGTCACAAATTGTTTTATGTATCACAAGAGAGTCAGTTTTGTGTTGAAGTTTGTCAACATCTGTATGTGGCCATTGGAGTGTTTTCAATTTTTTTCCCAAAACATATATAATTTTAAAAATGTCATAGACAAACATTTGAGGGTGAAAAAGCTTTTAAACTATCAATTACTCAGTGTTAAAATGGATGAAAGAGAGTCTAAATGTTTTGCAAAGCATTTAAAAAAGATTATTAATGAAATAACCAAAAAAAAGAAAGAAAAGAAGTAAAAAAAAAATAATCAAAAAATCATATTTGCATTAAGTTTACACTGTTTCTCTGAGCAACTTTCCAAATCACTCACTTAAGGAGTAAGTACAAAAAATAATGACATTTTTTTCTACAGCGACAAATACGATTCAAAGATTAAGACAATGGATTAAAATGTCCAAGTCTTATTTCTTTCCAATAAAGCTGTCACACAAATGAAACAAATTTACAAGTATAAGGGCGTAATTTTGAAAGCATGCTCCAAAAAAGACAAAAAGACATCTATTCCAAATCTAAAATTTACAACAATGTGTGTATGCTGATACTCCAAAAGATGAACTATTCAATTATCTATGCAGGGTCTTCTTGAAACGACTTCAGAAGAGACTTCATCATCTTTTAAAATTAGGACTTTTTTGTCATTAATTTATCAATCAATTCTCATAAATTTACAACCTTACTCCTGGGACTTAGCTTGAATTTTATGATGGATTTCTATTATTTTCCCTGCTCAAAATGTGTACTTTTCATGAGTTGGGTGCATAAATCCGTCTTTCAAAACCATCCCTTGTAACCCAACCTGCATACTGTAATTCTCTATTTCCTTAATTCCTAACATTTCCACTTGATTACAGACACTTAGCTGGGCCATCACTGATAACAGGGTAAGAAAAGTGCAAATTATAGTATATATATATAGTATATTTGGTGCATTTACCTAGTTCTTTTAAGACCTCAGTCTTTAGCCTCCCAGGCCGATCTCGCTCCTGAATGCAGAAACCAAAAGATGGGATGCGATGAAACAACCTGAAAGCCTTCACTACAAACTTCTTGTCTTCAAAGAGGAGGTAACACCCGTGGGAGACGTCCAGAGAGATGGTCCTGCCCGGCTGTTCCTGTGGGTGCAGAGGGCCTGACTCAGCTGTCACCTGATGAGACATGAGAAGGAAACTACATGAACCGAAGGAAGAAAAAAAAGAGCTGATTTTTGATATATTTGGAAATAAAAACCTAAACTGGGCATATGACAATGCAGTTTTTTGTGTAAAAACAGGACACTTTGTTCCATACATGGTGAAAACTTAGCCTGAAGAACACCTGCGCTCATACAAAACTGAAGAGAGAGTTTGAAATAATCTATGGACAGATTTGCGGAGCAGTCTGAATCTGGAACTGAAACTATGATGCTGAAAAAAAGATTAGTGTAGAGCTCCTTGAGGGACATTGAGGGTAAATCTTAACCATTAAAAACTTTTGCAAGATCTTGAAAACTTCCAACCTTTTTTCCCTTGATGTTTCATTAAAGTCTCTGTCGCTTGATTCTGATACCTGGTTAAAGATATTTATTTTTCCTTTACCACTGCAACTGGGTAGGTATTTTTTCTTGTAGTTGCTGAAAAAAATGATGAGGAAAAAAAACAGGAATCTTCCTCCAATTTTGTCAATTTATATTCTCACTTTGTTTTACAAATGACAACTGAAATTTCTTCACCAAACAGCCATTGATCTATTTTTAACCGATCGACACATTCTGAAGAAATGTTTCTCTCTAGTCTTCATGAAAACAGATGCTTCTTCTATCGGGGCTGTATTCAATAATGTTTAGGTTAGAATAAATATTGTTGTTCTAGTCCTTCTAGTCTAGTTCTGCTTCTTTACACATGAATAGCAGAAATAAATCACACACCTCTGGGCTGAGCTGACCCTCCTCTGGACTCTGGTCATCCGTGGGCTCCAGCTCATGAACTGCAGAAAGAACATACCACAATGATAAGAATGTATTTCAACAGACTCAGACTCAACAACACATGAGACAAAGGAAGATTAAAAAGTAAGTTATGCTACAGAGACTGAAGAGGCCAGCACGTTTATTTTTACTGCAAATGGATACTGGTTTCAAATATTGGTCATCAGCCTCTTTAACTACAAATAATCGGCATCAGTATTGCTATCAGAATCGGCCCTGAAAAAAACCCATATCTGTCTATCTCTAGACCAAAGTGTTTTTTAGGGCTGAGACCAGGCTTATATTCATTTGTAGTAAAAGTGAAAATTCTTGATGCTACAAATTCCAACACTCAACTTTGTTTAAATGTCAAGCATGTGTTTATTAAAGTTTATAAACATTCTTAGTGATCTTGAAAAGATTGTAATCTACAACTTAAAATGCAAGTTTAGCAGTGAGAAGAGAGAGCTGTATTTTTCTTCATCTTCTCTTTACTTGGCCAACATAAATCAGTACCCTGGAGTTTCCATTTGGCAATACTTTTTCTCTTCTCTGTGTGTCTGTGTGCGTGAGAAAGAGAGAGCACTGTGCATGCACAGCTTTCACTGCTGATTGGCTCGTGCTGTGCATGAGAGCCAAAATAACCAAGTTATAAATTGATCACTTATGACTAACAATCTTTAAAAAAAGGCTAATGCTGATATGTGTCAAATGCCAAATATCCCTATCCCTATTTGCCAATTCGGAATTATCAATAAAGAAATCTTCAGGATACTGTGAATGCATTTTTTTTGTTGTGTAGGCGTGATAATCCCATCCCATTTACACTGTCTCTGTATCTTATAATCTAAAAAGTTGTCATCAAACTCACTTTCCCCACTGCCTGTAATCCATGCCAGAACAAACTATGTACAGTTGTACCCAAAAGTTTACACCCCCCCCCCAGCAGAATTTCTGATTTTTTGGCCTTTTCTCAGAAAATATGTATGATAACACAAAATCCTTTCTATCACTCATGGTTAGTGGTTGGTTGAAGACATTTATTGAAAAAAAAAAAAAAGTAGTCTTTTTAAATCACAATGACAACAGAAACTTCAAAAAATGACCCTGTAAAGAAGTTTACACAAATCTGGTGGTTTTGTCCTGATAAATACACAAAAGTGATCACGAATGTGTTTGCATGTCTACTAAAGGTAACCATCCTCACCTGTGATCTATTTACTTGTAATTAGTGTGTGTGTGTATAAAAAAAATGAACAGGGTCATTTTTGGAAGTTTCTGTTGTCATTATGATTTAAAAAGAGTAAACAAAGTTGTTTGTTAATAAATGTCTTCACCCAACCTCTAACCATGAGCGATAGAAAGGTTTTAGTGTTACCATTCATATTTTTTTAGAAAAGGCCAAAAAAAATCAGAAAATTCTGCTGGAGGGGGTGTAAACTTTTAGGCACAACTGTATGTCCAGTTGATCTTAAGATTTTATATTTGGGCTTACCTGCATATGGAAATAGCAGCTGTGATCCTGTTAGACCAAGGGTTACTCTGAGAAAGTGCCGGAGGCCCCGGGGCCCATAGATTTCCACACAGCTGAGTTTCTGCAGAGGATCCGGGTTGGTGTTGAGACTCACAGTGCAGAGGAGACCTGGCAGACCAAACAGGTGATCTCCATGTAGGTGAGAGATGAAAACCTTGGTGATGCGACCTGGGTTCACAAAAGGGGATACAGTACCGCTGTGATGAGGGGGAAAGAAATGTATACAAAGACAAACATAGATGCCTCTGGTTTAGTTATAAACCATGAAAACCAGAAAAAGGTGAAGTGACTCACCGGCTCTGAGCTGGCTCTTCATCAGCTGAGTCTGGGTCCCTTCTCCGCAGTCAAAGAGCCAACACTCCCCGTCTGTCCGGAGCACCAGAGCCGAAGCACCGCGGTGAGGGGACGGGTAGGCCGAGCCTGTCCCCAGGAAAGTCATATCCATGGTCATTTTCCCACTGTTTGAAAACTGGAGCTGGAGCCACAAATTCAACTTCAGCGACGAGCCATGCTGAATGTAAACAGTCACACATTGATGACGTCTCATGAGCGACGGCACGACACTGTAGTTTAGCAGTGTAGTCTTTTATTTATGTAGGTTTTACTAAAGGAAGATACGTTTATTATTTTTTTTATATTAATAAATTAGAATAAAACATCAGTTCTATAACAGAAAACGAAAGTCAGAGGAGACAGTACAAATGTTTAATTCTTCACTTTTAACATTATTGAGCAGCAACGGAAGCCATAGTCAGCCAGGATTAAAAAAAGGGAAACTTTCCCCAATTTAAATATATTCATTTAAATGTAATTGTTTAAATTTATTTGTTCGTTAAGGCAACTTTCCCTATTTCAAAGGGGGGAAAAAATGCCCAAATAAAAAATAAGTAAACGGCTAAAGAAAAAAGTAAGGAGTGTCCCAAATTAAAGAATTAAAATGATACAAAAATAAGATTAAATAAATCTTAAAGAAGGCAAACTAGCTCCAAATGAGCCTCAATAGTTTCCCTTTTTTATTTAAATGTTTGGGGGTTTTTTAACCTGGCAGACATAGGCTTCAATAAGAAGCAGTACATGGTGCTTTGAATTAAACTCTATGACAGTATAAACCAGAAACAAAAGTTATTATAAGGACACAACACTGCATTACAACACCATATAAGACATCCAGTACGATTTCTTTATAGAGATGACAAAAGACACATTGGCATAATAAAGCTTCACACAGAATAACGGTGCATAACAACTGGACGGACACACTAGACGGGAGTTTCTTTTTAAATTAACCAATTTAAAGCAAGTTTTATGTGTCTTAATACATGTTGACAACTTGGAGCTGCACATTAAATACAACAGAATTACAGACAATGCTGGAGAGTCATTCCTCTGCGCAGTTAGCAGCAGGCTGTGAGGTTACTACTCTGAAATAAAGCAGGCACTTCAGTGCAGGCTGTGAAAGGTCCTATTGTAACATCCTGAAACTAGTTTACACAGTGGCATGGATTTTGTCTGATGTGTGAATATATGTAAAAACGCTAATGCCCTTGATTAAAGCATGTTTGGTAACACTAAAAAATCTGGTCTTTTTTTTTTTTTGCTTTCTCAGACCTATTCTATGCAAAGTGAAGAGGGTATGCTTGTTCTGTTAAAGTGTGTTTCTTTCTTCACACATTCTACTCTAAACCCATCTTTTGTGTCAGTGCACATGGCAACATACGTACCATTTATTGAGTTTAGTGCACAAGATCAATTTTACTAAGATGTGACATTTATTATACATGAAGAAATGTAACTGGAATGAAAGCAATGTATTATTTTGCTATGAGAAAAGCAGGTATGACAAAGAAGGCAATACAGTCTGCTTTAAGTGTAATAGGGGTGTAAGTGTGAAGATGAAGCTTTAAAATAAAGGTCAGCTGACTTCCAGATGCTTTTGACTCATTCCGCCACGTTTTCAGACAGTACAATTTTATGTAAGTGATACATTTCCCACTATAAAATATAGATTTTTGTATAATCAACATTTCCTTCATTCAAATAACAGCCCAAGTAATCTAAACTGGATTATGACTCCTGGTTGTAATTGCGAAAGCTGCTATAAGCCTCCTTGTCTAAATTTCAATCTCAAAATATCAGTAGGGGAGGTTTGTATGAAATTTTACTTGATCACTCCTATATGGATATTGAAGGGGAAGAGACAAGTGAAAAAAAATCAGACCTGGCACTCTTTTGTTCTGCTTCATATTTTCTAACGGACAAAACCGACGCACTTCCCCGCAAACATTCACACTGACGCATTGGACATAACGTTAGAAATATTCTTTCAACAGACAGTATCATTTTTAATATAAGAACATGTACTGGTATGCTACACAAAATATCATTAAATTATTTCAATGTTTACCTAAATATATGAGGTATAGTTTATATTTAATTTGTACATTATACTTGGGCAAAAGGTTAGATTAACCTCACGGGATGGACTTTTAATAACATGATCACTAACAAAGGAGTGTTGAAGTTACCATTTCTATTTCATAACCAAAACAATGCCACAGCATCATAATGCATTCCCAGAAAATAGATTAAATGCAGATAAATAAACACAATGTTCAACAAAGGGTTGAAAGGAAAAAGAGTAGTGAAAATTAGTAATTAAAAAGTTTTCTAAATTTATTATCCCTTCATAAAATGTCAAAATGTATCAAAGTGTTTCCTTCAAAAAAATCATCTATCTTTCTCACCTGAGTAACATCCTTCCCTCATTTTCTGTCCCAGTTTAAACATAAAGACTGATGTTCTTTCACCTTCTGCTCAATTGAACCTTCACTGAGAACCAGTGGCCCAATTCAAACATAGTTTAAAAAGTCTAAAACATACACTTAAACTGGGCAAAGGTTCATTAGCTATGCTACTGAAGGGCCAGCTGATGAGGAGAAAAAGGCAATGTCTGCAATGAAATGTTGAACGCTAAAAAAAAGACACCTGGAGTGTGTGAACAGAACCCTACAAAAACATGACTGCACTAAAAATGGAGTGAGTACGTTTTCATGGGAGTGAAAAGATAAGACTATTGCACTTGGTGATGCTGAGACAAAATTATTCTGTCCTTTTAACTGTGCATATTTTGATATTCAGCTTAATCTGATTCATTCAACATTTAGATCATGGTGCTTATTTATGGCCACTTTCAGTTCACCAAAGAATGACCACACAGAATTTCTGGTGGTCTCACATGTCTTATTTCTTTTTAACATATATTTTGTTTTCTTTTTAAAAGGAGAAGATACTTAAAATGTATCTCCTGGTTTCAACAATGAAACCAAATACTCACACTGCCTTTTCTCCACCACCAGGTGGCCCTCCAGAAGTTGAACAGGTTTGTATTTAACACAAAGGTGATGTAGAAGTGATCAGAACCAGCTCCCTTCAAATGGCCTCCTCTAAAATGCACTAATTCAGTAAATTTTAACACATCTGAGGAGATGGGTTAGATGTTAACGTGTTAACACTGGCACAGCAGTGACCTCATAAGATCAGTCACTTAAAGGAAAGTGGACAAGAAAAGGGAGAGTGGCATTGTGAGATGGAGCAGAGAGGGTCTGCCACTCGTCTATTTGGCCTTGGGGCTAAAGCTGACATCTGGCCAGTCGTAGGTGTCTGGAAGGAAGGAGTCGTAGCTGGTGTCCCATATAGTTGCACGCACGAATCTGTTCTTGTCCACAGGCTCAGGGTAGCGGAACGCCATGCCTTTAGCATAGACATACTCCACCACCTGCAGCAAAAAAAAAGAGCTATGAGAATTAACTCACACATCAACTCAAAGAGAAAACTGTGACCAGATCTGACTGGGGGATGATGTATTATAAGAGACTAGGAAGAAATTTCAAATGAACCTCAACAAGTCAGACCTCCTTCAGCTTAAGTTGAGGAGCTATTGACATTTCCATGACACTTGCCTTGACAGCCATCTGGACGGAGACCTCTCTGATGTTAGAGAGTGGGGGGTAGAGTCTGCCTTCCTCAAGTTCCTTATCTGTGAGCTGCTCTGATAGGGTCTGTGAGGAGCACAAAATACTTTTAGGCTTATGATGAAATTTGTAGACATACTGTGAACTGTGACAAAAATCACTGCTCCTATATTACCAAAATACAATCAAAAGTCCATGTTGAACATTATAATAGTGAAAAAAATGAATATTAATGTGTTATCTATCAATAATTTCACTGATCAGTGTTGTTCAGTTAAATGTAGCACAGAGAAAAAGGAAAAAAACACAAAAGGAAGAAGTGCAAAGCAGGATCAGCCTTTTAAAAGCTCCTCATCTATTAGTAGTTATGGCAGACTCTAGAAAGAGAGAGGACAGGAGACATAAGAGGGTTAAAGAGGGTTTACATGAGCGAACAGCATAGAAAAGTGAGCAAGATGGATTGAAGGTGGGTAAAGGTTAGATAAAGGTTGAGTTAAAAAAGTGAGAAAACAAAGACTGGGGATACTTAGTGATGACTTCAGACCTTGGCAGCCTCTAAGAAGACTGTGTCACTGATGTGCCTCACACCACTCAAGATCACAGCCAGAGCCACACCTGAAATGCAAAAACAGCATGTGTTTTAATATCACAGCATTTACCTTGTGATTTCTTTTTCCCGTGTACAAACACTGAGCAAACACCAATCTTTCAGTTCAAAAACTTTCGACATTCATTTTAGTGTTTTTACCTGGGAAGATGTAAGCATTGTTCCCTTGTCCTGGAGTGAAAACGCGACCATCTTTTAGAGTCACTGGTCCGAACGGACTGCCACTGGCAAAAAGACATCTACCCTGTATGTTAAAGGTACAAAGGGTGAGAGAGTTATGATGTGAAATAACGAAGAATGAAAAGACAGGGACTGTGAGAAGGTTTCATATGAAGTGGATTGCAGCGATTCAGCCAGAAGACTCACAAATCGACACAACTTGTGTATTTGTTCTGAAAGTGCAAGGAGATCGGATTTTCTTTTTAATACTTCTTTTCTGTAACGTAAGTGAATCCTGGTTATGTCCAATTAGTGTACGTTTACCAAGCAGACCAAATGTAACCTTACCTTTCATTTTGCAATATAACTTCTGCGTGGGGGTTTTAATGAACATTATCACAAACAGTTTCACCTCGTGTCTTAGCCTTTAGCCTGTGCTCTATCACTTTCTCATTCTGCTCTTTAGCCCCTTTTCTGTCAGGAAGTCAAGCTCCAGTGCTCACCATTATTACTAAATTAATCCAAAAAATCCAACCCGAGCTGAGAAATTAGCATGCAGAAATGAACTATTTTGGCACTGATAATGTCATTTTAAGCCGTGGATTATGATCAGACATACATCTAGATATGAGACTTTTTCGTGATCACTTCATAATTCCTCACAGTCCCTTTACAAAGAGGTGAAAAAGCTGCGTACATCAGTCAGTGTGTAGGCATCCTCTGCTGTGCACTCTGCTTTAGTGGTTGGGTTACTCAGGGCAAAGATGATTGGTCGATCATTCAGGGTCCCCATGGCTTTGATGACATCGTGTGTGAAGAGACGTCCAGCTCCTGCCACACCTGGAAGATGGTAAGAAATCACAGGTAAAAAACTGTTTCCATTCTACCTTAGATCCTGAAATAAAGCTCCCAACTACAGCTAAGCCATTAAGAGATGGTTTGGGGCTGTTTTTATCCTGACAATTTATCTTGTTGTGCTGACTGGATGAATGATAAACAAACCAAACAGAATTAGCTAATTCAATCATACATTTAATTTAATAATGCATGAGAGGCATTTCAAGCATCTGTAACCTCTGCATTTTTTTCCAATTTATTATTTCTATTATTTTTATCATCATTATTCAAACTTCAGACAACATACTGTATTTTGGTGAGACTTTAAGGGGGAAAAATGTAGTAAATACAAGATAACTTACCAATTATAGCTGTAGGTTTGATTGTGTTTACAGCATCCAGGAAACTGTGCACATCCCCCGGGCTGTCGTGGACAAACCCCTCCTGATTTGTGTCCGTTTCCTGCGGTCTGCCCTACAGTCACAAATATTACATTGACTGCACCAGTAACTCAATTTAACTGCAGTAAAATCTCTTTTCACCAACGACACAGACTGTCTGGCTTTCTGTGCAAACAGATATAGGATGCATGTCTGGTTGTCAATGTATGTATGTAATCAAAACATGCTTGCTCAAAGACAAACTAACCTTTACTAACAATCCATGTTTATCGTACATCCAGATCTTTTCTCTGGCCTCGGCTTGACTCATCCCCGTCTCCATCATGGCCATGACGATCAAACTGGCAATACCAAGTGCAGCCTAAAGAGACAATTAACTTGTCAAGTTCCATATTCAAATTTGAAGTAAACATTGTAGAATGATTAATCCCGCTCCCTGGTCAGCAGGGGGCAGCATGGCTTCGAAAACCAGACAATTTTCCTTTCTTGTTATCTGGGCTTTGAACATTTCAAATTGGAGACTGGAACGGACTAAAAGTAGGAGTGACAATACAGATTGAAAATGTGAATATCTGCTAACCTCTCCAGCTCCCAGGAAGAGCACTCTGTGTTCAGTGATGGGTTTCCCAACAGCTCTCTGAGCTGCTAACAATCCAGCAAGAGCTACAGACGCAGTCCCTGAAAACATCCAGAACAGACATAACTTTACAAAAGTGTTTGACACAGATACACAACAAAAGCAGCCAAATATATTGATGGTCTCTACCTTGATCACTGTTTGTTTGTTTCCAGAACAACTACAAGATTCAATATGGTTATGAAGTGTGTGTTGTTGTTCTCCAACAACATACCTCATTAACGTATTTCCTTAAAGCTTCCAATGTTCAATAACAGCTATGAGAGGTTTTCTGAACTCACCACTTAAGCAAAATTATTTCTGCCCGGTGTTGTGTTACATTGCAGCAGTAATGCAACTGAAGTGCACCACCTGTTAACTTGAGTGGATTATTTTCTGGCCGTTTCCACTGCTGGCTTACTCTCTGATTTATCAAAAATAAATCAATGTGAAGAATAAGTATCTAAAACTCTCTGATGCTTCTAAAAGCAACACCAGCTGTAATGTGGTGAAATGAATTTATTTTTAAGTCCATGAACTGGCATTTTGATGAATAATATTTATGGAGCGCTGCTAGAGGAATTGTATTCAAACCTTGGATGTCATCATTGAAAGTGCAGTATTTCTCTCTGTATTTCCTGAGGAAGCGGAAAGCGTTGTGGTTCCCAAAGTCCTCAAACTGGATCAGTGTGTCCTGTCCATACTTGTCCACTATAGCCTCCATGAACTCATCGATCAGATCATCATAGGCTTGAGAGCGGTCTCGCTTCTGGTACAGACCCATGTAGAGTGGATCCTTGAGTAGAGTCTGTTTGAAGGACAAAGATATGACAGGCAATGAGACTGCACGCAGCTGCAGCAGCTGCAGCAGGGCAGAGCGGACACACAGACTGAGTTGTCTTACCTCATTGTCTGTTCCAACATCTATCACCACAGGCAGACACTTCTCAGGTCGGATGCCAGCACAGGCCGTGTACAAACAGAGTTTACCCACAGGGATTCCCATCCCATAAACACCGAGGTCCCCTAATCCTAAAATTCGCTCACCATCAGTCACAACTACTGCCTACAGAGAGGGAGAGAAAGTAAAACGAGTTTAACTTCAAACCAGACCCTTCAAAAAATAGATTATAAAAAATACTGATCATTTTAGCTTTAAGTGTTAATTGACTGGTTTCAGATACTTACTGCAACATCAGTCTCTGGCCAGTTGTCCACAATAGATCTGATGTGTCCTCTGTCTCGGATGGAGATGAACAAGCCTCTGTGTAGGAGGAGCAAGATAACAGTTTATAACTATGATTCATTTCCAATACCCAAGTATTATTATTTTCATTTTTAAACACTAAAGTAAACAGTTGATGTCCCCACTTTATTCAGATGAATCTTTGAATGTTTTTATTTTAGTAACAGTTGGGTGAAATATGTATTAAATTTTAAATTTAAAGCTATATTAAATTTTATGATCATATCCATTTCTAGAGTAACACTTTAATGGAAGTGAAATCCAAGGTCTAAAGTGTTTGCATAAAAGTTCTGGTGGTAGCTCCTCTACTTTTCTTTGCAGGCATTTGATTCTTCTTACTTTGGTCTCCTAAAGATGTGACCATACTGTGTGCAGGCCAGGCCCACAGTGGGAGTGTAGACAATCGGCATTAGCTCCTCAATGTCTTCCATCAACACTCTGTAAAAAAGCCTCTCATTTCTTTCCTGAATGCCCATCAAGTAGACATATCTGTAAGAAAGATAGGGAATTACAAAAAGAGGGGGTATGTTTTTTAAAAGCAAAATTTAAAAAAATCAATGATTGGACATTCATTTTTTAAGTAAAACCCATACTTACTTCTCTAAGGGATCAGTCATCTTCTTGAGATTATTCTGAAAGCGCATGGCTTGGATGTCCTGAGTCTCCACTTTGGGAGGCAGTAGACCATGGATCCCCAAAATCTGTCGCTCTTGAAGAGAGAAGGCCATGCCCTGAGGAGAAACACAGATAAAAAGTAAAGTAAGCAGGGAAACAAATGCCTACGTTGTATCAATTTTCTATATACAATTCACATCAGAAACAGTGGCTGAAGCGACTTAAAAGTTTGATGTGTGTTTTGCTGTGTTACAATCTTCCTTTTATCTCATATGTTCATTGAAATATGCTCTGGGTTGAAGGTAACTGAAGAAATCTTGATTTTGTAAGTAATATCTGTCTGTCAGTTTTACTAGAAGTCAGACAGTAGGTTGCCATGCCTTTGTAAAGCCAATTCAAGTGTTTCTACTCCTGAATTTTTAATATTTCCTCTCTTTAACATGGATTTTGCTGACATCCACAAGTTTCATACTTCAGTTTAATTTCAACATCTTATCAGAAAAAAAAGAGCCACAAGAAGACTTTGTAAGAGCGGTAATAATGAATCAGACGGAAGTGAATGCTCATTGTCAGGAAGTCTTTGTCACTGGAGTGCACACTGCAGCACCTCTGACTCTTTAAAGCAAGCTGACCTATTGACTTTTAACAGGAAGGTAGAGGGCTGAGTGGGGGTTGAGGGGGACACCAGGGACGGCAGCTATTTTGCAGATGGAGGGAAAAAAGAAAAGGGGTATGAGAGGGGAGTAGCTTTTAAGAAGCCAATAAAGAGGACTCTGAGAAGAAACACCCCATGTACCAAAGAGGGGATGATGGAGGAGGGGTGAAAGTGGTTCCATGTTTCTGATTTACATTGAGTCAATCTATGGCTGTAATACGGGCCATAACATCTGAGGCAGAGGGAGGAGGAGATTATTCTGTGAGAGTGATGTATGCTGGGGGCTCCCCTGGTGTACTGCTGAGTCATGCTGATGGAGCATTTCACTTCCCTCAGCTCCAGAGCTTAGTTCCTCTAAATGTGATGAAATGTGATGCAAACCTGTGCTCTCTATTGCTCTTATAGGGCAGGAAATTAAATGCTGTAACATTCAATGGCTTTAGGCATTCATTCTAAATGTTTTGATAATTTAAAGCACTCTAAAAAAACCAACTAGTTTCAAAATGTAAAACAATCTCCTGTGTGTATTGTTTGTTATGATGTTTTGAACATTAAAATATCTTAAAAAACTAAAATGTTCAGGAATCTTTCCAATATTTTGTGAATTAATTAAACAGAAATTTCTTAATTTGATCATTTTTAATCTATGGGACTACTACTATAATGGATTATTCATCCTGCTAAAAATTATCAGCCCCCCCCCCCACATTTTTTTTTCTTATACTGTACTGTACAATTTAAACATTAATTGTTAAAGGTGATGTTAGGTTTACCCATACAACATGCAATGTACAAGTCAGGAGATCCTTATGTGATGATGTCATTATTTCAGCAAGTATCAGGAAATTTGTGAAATTTTTTGGGCTGAATATTTTTTAAATGGACTATTTTAAGCAGCATTAAAAGATGTAACAGACAGATCAGGGATGTCTAAGTCATATGAATATGAATGTGAACACACTTTCAGTCAAAACATCCAATGTTGTTACTTTATAACCAATGTGTAAGACACAGTAATGCATAACATCCCCTCTTTGAGACCCTTCTGAGCTTATTTCTTCTCAAATGAGTTTGCAGAGTGGGCCCAGAGACTTCTAAATATAACATAATGCCAGATTCAGCCATGATGTGTGGATGCTCGTCATACTTTTTTTTCCACCAGCCTGTACCATGAAAAGTCGACATTCACTGTAGGTTACGGTTTCTATATTTAGCACAGGCTGTGCAGTCTTGGCTAAGTTTAGTTTACCGTGCACAAAGTGAGATCATGTCACTTCCAGCAGCCAAAGCCTCATGTTTCAAATGTCATTCAAACTTGCACTGGCCGGTAAAACCAGTCACTTCTTATAACAAAACTATTCCACAGCCTGAAAAGCCAAGAATTTGAACTTGTGAAGTGTACAAATACCAGCTACTGACAGAAATAGTCAAATTCTCCAGAGGCTCAAAGCTAGATGGTGATTTCAAATCTTTCCCAAACCAACAAATGATTCGATAAACATAATTCAAATCACTCATATTCATAACATATAAGTCACACAGCAACCTGCACTGGCTGAAGAAAAGTGGTTTGTTTTGTTCATGCAAGTATAATTTGCTAGCCAAACAAAGTCCCTGCCTTGTTGAAGTATTCAGAAGTGGCACCATTGCGTAGGGTGTGGTGACAGGTGCACGACGGAACACGGCACTATATTTGCATAGCACAAATAAACATGGGTCACTTCAAAGAACCTTATATAAATGAATGAATAAATACAAGAATAAACATAACTGATGATGATGATGGAGCAGAGCAGAAGTAAGAAACCCCTGCCTTAATCAGAAGCAGGTACACAGAAAAGTATTTGGCATAGTCAAAAAGCCAGCTGACTCAGAGGTGTCAAACAATGCTTTTCAGCCTTGTGTCAAGCAAACAATTAATCACCCATCGCTGCACTATGATATCACAATGACTTCAGCTGACATCAACAAAGCAAACTATATCAGTATTTGATAGTGTTTCTGCATCAAGGCAAAGGAATGAGAAAAACAAGTGTAGTATTTAGTGGTTATTCCTTGACTGCACCTGTAAATACTCACCTGTCTACTATGTAATAACACAAGTTTGTAATTCTTTGACTTCTTGTGGAAGTTTTGCACCCTGTAAGTTACATTTCTACATTAAAGCACAGCCAAAGTAATCAACCAACTCACACTATTCTTATCAGTATTTAACAGAACTGTTGACCAGGGACGGAGAACAACAGACGGCTAAAAATATGTAAAGATATAAGGTTTTAAAAATACAAGGATGCAATGTAGTTCAAACTTTTATAGATGACTTAAAGATGACAAATGAGAGGGATAATTCATGTAAAAGTTGGCGTTTTATTTCTTAGGAAAATCCTGCAGATCCAACCTTTAATCCCAACAAGAAACATAGGAACAGTGACATGCACTCCAGTCTTTTTCAGTGCAGATACATAGAAAGCTAATGCCAATTAGCCTACTTTATAACCCAACATAACTGGCATGGGTCCAGCACAAATGGGCTGACATGCTTAAACACATGTTAATAAAGCTGCCATCTGTTTAAGGGAAGCAGTAATCCACTTACTTTATTGGTGCGAGGGTTGAGCATGAGGGGCTTCCCTTTCTCTTTGGTGTGTGCCCATCTGCATACAGTGACACAAGGCCTGAGGGACCAGGTGGCTCTTAACCTGGACAACATTGTGGTTATTTACTGGTCCGAAAGGGTCTAGAGGTAGAGGGCTGCTGAGAGAGAAAAGAGAAGAAAAGATGAAAAAGTTACCTTTTGTTTTCTGAGGCATGATCATTTCACAAGTCACTTTCTCAAAAGTCCCATCGGTTTCAAGCTTAATCACACCTCACATACAACTTTGACTGTAGGGGTTTTAAGGAACCATAACGACACAAACACACATCTTCTTGTTCCCTGCAGTCAGCTTTCAACAGAGATGAAATGCTACAGAAAATCTACTCCTCAGTTTAAATATGCGTACACATGGTGTGCATGGACACTGCTACACTGGAGGATTACAGATGCTGACAGCAGGGACTTGTCATTAATCTGGATGTGGACAGAGGTGATTCAGTGTGCAATCTGAGAGGAAAAGCTTGGAAAGATTGTCCTAATCCCTTTCACTATGAGCTCTAAGCTAAGATAAAGAAGGAGCTAAATTATGACGACATTAGTGACACATCCAAAGAATGAGGAGACCAGGAGAGATAATTACACAGATGGGAGGCAAGATTCAGGAGTATCTGCAGATGTCTTCCTTGTCAGGGGCACAGAGAAATAAAATACATCATAGAAAAATAATTAATGTTACATGGTAGGGTTTTCCTCAGGTGATGCCACAACTGTAACAAGGGCTGAGGGATTTGCAAAAAATAATCCAGTTGAAATTATTTTTTCCCTGTATTGATAATACAATTTACTTTGCAATTATCTTTAAATTCCCCATCTTATGTGTTGTTAAAAAATGCAGACAATAAAAGAGCACCATGTTCAATTAATAAAACTAGAGATAAACAATTTTGAAGGGGAGCTATTTTGATTGATATGGCAAACTTGATGTCACTCCCTAAACTGAAGGGGACAATCTGTTTTATTTCATTCTCATTTTGAGTAAGAAAAATCTCATTTAAACCTCATATATCTAAAACTTAATGAAAAATCCACAACAGAAAGTACATACACAGAACATCTAAAAAAAATAGAATACCCCAGATGATAAACCCAGATATTACAGACTTATTATACATACAGTGAATTATTCCAAGTCTTTATTTCTTGAAATGTTGATGATTATGATGACAAAATAAAAATCCCCTCATGACTGCTTTTTGCCCTTTTTAGCCACTATTCACATTTTCTTTTTGCTACTTTCTGACTATTTCCCAGGTTTTCTCCCAGTTTTCAACCTTATTCACAAATTTTTGCTGCTTTTTGACCATTTTTCAAACTTAATTTTTCTTGCTATTTTTGCCACTTTTCACCACTTAGATTGTTGCTTTCTCAATTTCTCTCTTTGGGGTTGAATAACAGGTGTAGAGCATGAAATATCTACTGTAAAAAAAAGTTGCATCTGGTGTCCTGACACATTTCAGGTAAAAGAAATATAGCACGGCCTGCAATTTAGCATACTGCAGCAACCTATATTGCAATTAATTATCCAGTACCAACAGTAACCCTTGCATACTAACTTTAAAGGAGGCTCTTTCCCTCCTGTCAGCTGCTGCTGGGTCGACAGCCGGGAATAGTATCCCCATTGTGAGTGTCATGTCATGCATGTGACCTGTGATTCACTGTGTTATGCTGTATTGAGGCGATTATTGAACAGAGGCCAGTTCAGTCCACTCTAAAACCAATAGAAGTCATATGAAATGAAGGAAAGCAGTGCTTCAACTTGGGATGATTGTTGTGGCGGAAGGTCATCCTTGAAAACAACTAAATAAATGCAGCATAACAATGACGTGGCGAAGCCACCTCACAAAAAGGACAATTTATTTCTTAGCCCAAATGATAGAAAACCTACAATCAAATTCACAGTTTCTTCTTCTTCTTCTTCTTGTTTCTGCTTCTCCACAACATCAAGATCCCTGACCCAGAGGAAACGCAAGTGAACCTGTAAGCAAGTTATGTGGGTAACAGGCTGCAACGTGAGCATTATCACACACAGCTTCTATTTTGGTTTGTTTTTCAGTTACTGCACGAGGCCAGGAGATGTCAAAAACAACATAGAAGAGATGTCCCTCTTCTATCTAAAAGATTAAACTTAACAGTCAATAGAAGTTTGAGTTATCTTGTCTTTGTTAAAATATGGAAACATCTGTGTTTGTGTAGATAAATAAAAAATCTTGGTAAAGAGTAACATGCAGCAGAGCTTTCACACTTGCAGCTGTTTTTCTGACCCTGTTTCCTCACCTCACTACCTCTGCTGGTTGCTTTGTTATCATGTAAATAATAACCCACCCAGAAATGTTAAAGGGAAAAAAGAGACACGAAAACTAATGTGCAAAACATTCAGTAACAAAGCACCCACATATTTCATCAAATAATGCTTGCAACTGTTGTTCCTCACACCTGTGTCTGCTCTTGCTTGTTAAGCTACAGATACAGATCAAGCGCTGTCGTCTGATCATGAGTCTCTCCATCTGTGCCAAACACATCTGATGAAAGGTATTACAAGCAAAGCCAGCTGGCTGAGTCTTGGCTACAACAACTAGACATCCAGGGAACACCACCTCGAAAGCAGCTCTAAATCAAAGTCAAAAGTGACAGACTGTCGAGCAGCATAATTACTCAGCAGACTATTGAATGCTCTGAGGAGAAAAAAAGGGAGCTTTGATGAAGCTTCCTTTCTTTGTGTCCTACACTAGACAAGAATACCCTTCATGTCTACTGTTGCTTCCACCTGTTCCTTAAACATGGAAAGGTTGAACACCTGATGAGTCTGGACTTTCTCGCATAGAAACTCTGACAGACAAGTGTGTTTTCAGTGTTGGAACATTTATTGTATATTCACAAGAAGGAAAATTTCTTCAAACAGATACTGGCGTGGGATTTAAGAGTTTACATGGACATATCTGAGGCAGCAAACAGCTATTTTTATGGTTATTCCTGAACAAAGTTTAAGTGTACTACTTATCCTCAACTTGTACTTTGATGTGAGCACAAATAGTCATTTGCAAAAGCTGGAATTAGACTGGTTTAAGTATTATACCTCAGTGGAAAAGCCTCTGACAACTGTTTATTTTCTTCCTTTTTAAGTTCTATTTTTAGGGTCTTTTATGCCTTTATTGGGAGAGGATAGAGCAACAAGCCAAGAGACAGAAAGAAGAGTGACCCATGAGATAAGAGATACAGTATTTATCATAGATTGCGAGGAAAATCGTCAGACACAGTCTAGACCTTCTATTACATTTTACATCACTGGTTTCGGAAGTCTATGAAGAAGTCTATTGCTTAGACAATAACTGTATCGAGTGATGAAGACATAATGCAATAGACCAAAGGTTTCATACAGGAAACAAGAGCTCACTTGGATATTCTACCACACATCCTCAGTTACACACTCATTCACTCCGGCCACACAACCACACCCACATTAAGTCAAGCTGTCTTGCCTCAACTTTTTATGATCTTTGAGGCGAAATTTCCAAGGTTCAGAGTACACTGGCGCAAGGTCACACAATACGTTTCCCTGGTGTGCTGGTGCACTAATGTGCTACATACCTACACAGCAATTGATCACAGTTTCAGAGCAGGGAGGTGTGGCTGAAGTGACAGGTGTTTCTTTTCTACTAATCTCTCACAAAAACTTGTCCATCTTGATTCACAGTTATAGCTGTGTTAAGAGACTGAATCATAAACTTCTATCAGTATCCTTTGATGATTTAACGATGCAATAAAATGATAGAGGCATTTCCCTTCACTTTCCATCTCCATCTTCTGTCCATACATGGAAGTGAAGGAAGGGAATGTAGCAGCTGAGTGTGAACTTCTAATATCCACGTTCACGCAGAAAAATCTGAAGGACGTGTCAAAAAATATTGTGACTACAACTCGTTGAGTGATAAGCTAATATCTTAGCCTAGCGTTTTATACACAGCATCAACGACGCAGCTAGCAACAGCTACAAGCTAACATGTAGCTAGCCTGGGACTGAAATAGATCAAGCTCTGTAATTGTTCAAGCACCTGTTTCAGCGAAAATGAAATCCCTGTGAAGTACCAATGAGTTTACATGATTGTCAAACAGATGTGAGACCCAAACACGTGGATTTCAGCCTGATGAGTAGCATGCTGTCATTCATTCACCCCCCTCCTGTTCGGTTATTCTTGGCACAGAGACGAGAAGTTCTTAGATGACACACACTTTCCATTTTTCGAGTATTTAACCACTAACCTTACCTGCTCTTGGGTGTCACTGAAACGGGGGTAATTCCGACGTTGAAGTCAGTGTTTATGAAGCATTTTCCTCTTGAATTTAAATCCTGAACTGGTGTTGTTTAGCCCCCTGAGTCGTCCCTCAGCGGTAGCCACAGATGCAGTAAGCTGGTGAGGAGAGGACAGGGCTCACTCACTCACACGCGCTGCTGAAGAGCTTGACCGCTCGTCCAATCACGTGTTGGGATTCCCTTCTTGGTTACCGTAAAGACTGCACCATGCGCAAGACTTATTGGAAGATGCCAATGAGTCGTAGTTATTGTAAAAGAAGGTCAGTTTAGCTTCAGTTTTCTCATTTCTGTTGGGTTTTTTTTTGGCATGAATCACAAGAAATATATGTTCATTTGTCTTGAATTCCTTGGCGTTTCCATAAACAGTTTCGTGAAAAACTTCAAATGATTCGGTTTATTACTTTATTTTTACTTATTTTTAGGTCCAATCTGTTGGCATAGTTAAAAAAAAGGTGCTCCTGTTTTTGATTTTTTATAAAGTTTTCTTTTTCTTTTTTTAGTTATGAATTCATTTATAAATGGGTGTACACAATCATATGTGCTATCCTATCCTCATGCGTGGTCATCTACTTGTATGATACAGGTTAATGTACATCTGCTGAGTACAAAGGTACATCTATCTATCTATCTATCTATCTATCCATCTATCTATTTATCTATCAATCTATGCATCTGTGTCTGTTTGTTTTAGGGAGCCCAGAAATTTAGCTTTTGAACAATCTTTCATTTTACAGTTGACCAAAACTTTAATAGTTTTATTATGTTATCTGTAATTTACTATCAACTGTCATGTGGCCCAAGTAGCAGGAAAGGTCAGGCTAAATATTAGTTAAAGATTTGTTTTATTAATACATAAACATAAACTGCAAAAAGAGATACTGTCAATCAACATTGAGCAATTAAAAGCCTCACAGCTGTTCTAAAATGAAAAGCCGAGGCCTCTTTGCAGCGTGTGTACAAAAGACATCAGAGCCCACAGAGATATGACTGTTCAACAAAGTGACACATAACCAAATCAACAAAGTTCAAGTTACTTAAATAGTTGTGAAAGCCATGCAGATGGGACAAAATATGTTACATTCAGCAAGCTGGAAGCATTGAGGTGTAATGAGGCACATTTTATACACTGCTTCACACACGCTTCAAGAATTTATGTCTGCTCAGAACAACACATGCTACAGTATGCTAGTGTTACTGATGGTACTGCTGGCATAAAAAGGTTATAAGCAGAGGAGACAATATAAAGCCGAAAGTGATTATTAGTTCTGGTTAGGTTGAATGGTCATTGCAGAAAAGCTTTTCCATATTTTAATCATAAGATAGTAGATATCTCTAGACAAGACAAAATTTCAAGTGCTTATGCCAGTTAGTAAAGCAATCAAGTGAATTCCTTAAAGTTACAGTATCGATGTAGTCTACCATGTTATTGTAGTTTGTCTGAGGAAATTCTATATTTCTAAATGTGCTATTGACTCTAAATGTGCTCCATGTCTACTGTGAAAAAGGAATATACCTGGCTTTGCTGGATTGTTCGCACTTGTCACTTATGGCTATTTTAGTGCTATTTTGATCTGCTTGAAACCTGTGTACATTGTATGCAGTTAAGTTGAAAGAGTTGACATTTTCTGTATAATCTGTATGAAGCATTCACTTTAAACAGCTAAAAAGCACAAAGGCAAATCAAATTAATCAGTTTTGACTTTGGATCTTGATCCTTCCTTTGCTTTTATCATCTTTATGTAGGTTGTGTGGTTTGTATTGTGACTTGCAGTGAAAGCATTTAGAGGGCATGAAAGATGTTGTTACCAGCCAATTTAATGTTAGTTTAGTTAAAATAACTGTGAGTTTAAGTTTAAGATGTGAAGTGGATGTCCGATGCCTTGTATGAAGCCCCAGCCTACAGCAGAAATCTGTAGCTTAACAGCAACTCTCTGGAAGCAGATTTGGCTACGTTGAGCAAGAGACATCAGATACCAGAGGAAACAACATTCTGTAGGTCAACTTCAGTCAAAAAGGCTGGGTAGAAAAGTCCTTAGAAATTCATGTTTCGGTTAATAACTACTCCATATATTCCTATGGTTATTGGGCAGCAGCTACATGCTCTAAGTACAAATCATTTCCTACAAAGGCTGTAAAGAACTTTTCTTTTCAAAATATAAGCTACTATTGTTTGCAAAAAAGTTTTCTGATGCTAACTTCTAACTTAGCAAACTGGTAACATTTTTGCTTTCTTATTACAAAGAGGATAGTGCATTATAAATGAGAGTACAGGAATGGATGGCCTGCTTTGGTGCAGCAGGTGGACATGATATGAAACTATGTTATCAAACTAGAGCAGTAAGTATTTAGAATAACCATGAATTATTGCAACAGAGCATTCCACATTTAAACAAAACATAACTCACTCCAAATGAACAATATTATGCTCTAGCTTCAACAGAGAACACATAATACATTAACACAATTTTGGGAAGTATACTGAAGAACCAAAAGGACAGTTTTGTACAAGTTTACAAGGCAGGTAGCAGTGCCAGAGCCCATTAAGTCAAGGGGGGTGAAAACAGCAACAGCAACAGCAAAATGATCCATATGGGTCACAGCATAAGTTGATAGAGTTGTCTTAGGTTAATACATTCAGAGGAACTTTGAAAAACCATTTTGTGATACTTTTATCAGCCCGTGGACATCACATTGGAAGACTTTCTTCGGCCTTGAAGTTTCTGAAAAATCTTGATGGAATGACACTTAAAACGATCTCTTCAAGGAAACCTTCCAACAAAACAAGAGGACTCCTCCAGTAAACGGTTCTCATCACAAGCTTCTGACACAGCAGCTGCTTTCTACAGACTTTCTGGTCATGTTGTGAAGCTTTACTGCTTTAAATGCATTTTAACTGCTAAATCATCCTTTAATGCTTCTCAAATGATAGACAACAAAAAATGACCCCTACTGAAACTGGGAGGGACATTATGTTAGGCCCAAAGAAGAAACAGAAGTTCAGGTTTGTCCTCCTCATTGTGTCATAGGATCACATAAAGCCAGCAACTAATGGTGGTGTTAGACATTTATAGGATAATAGTTACATTAGTTAGGGCGTGGCTTTGCTAAAATATGTTTGGTAGTCCAACCCTATAAAATAACAACCGTGTAACCACTGAGCTAATGTAGTATTAGCTGATTAGGTTTTCACATGTACTATTTGACTATAAATATGGCTCCATATGGCTCCTAAAATTCTTACAAGAGTGAGAAAACTTTCCTTTTTCTCTTTCTGAGTAAATCAACTTTAAATTTCAAAATCAAAACATTTGGTAAATTTCCCAAACATCAACAGCAGAATGACATTTTGAAAGGCTTTTCACCTATGAATGGATTGACATCAAAGCCACCATGTGAATCTGGCAAATGGCCTGTAATAAGCCTGCTTATGAGTTTAACTTTCCCCAATTATGTCACATAGTAAGCTGCTAACAAGTTGAAGTATTACCTTCTTTAACTTGAAAAAATAACAACAAACTAAAGACCACACAATTATCAATATTTAAATTGTTTCTTCATAGTGCGATGTAAAATATTTGCAAAACTAACCAGAATTATTCATACGTAACCAAACCAATTTCAGACCTCTTATTGCCTTACATGACAAAGCTGCAGCTTTCCTGTTTGGGTTGCAGCATGTAGCGTGTCATTGCATGAGTGATAAAAAGGCGACTGCTGCTGACACTGAGGTTGACTGTCTAAGCAGCATACTGGTGTTTAACCACAGATATCGCTCAGAGGATTAGTGGCTGCTACCTATTTTTAATTTGCTCTATGATGGTCCGACAGTTACAATTCAGCATCATGAGTTGGGTGTCTGAGGTGGTGGTTGAGTCCTGTGCTCTGGGAGTCTGGGCACCTTTCGGTTGATGTTTGACTGTTTGCTTTCCTCCTTCCATCCTCCATCTTTTCCTTTCCTCACATCAGTTTTCTCTCTACTCTGCCTGCATAGTTTGAGAGCCCGTGAAATGAACACATCCAAATCAAACAGACGCTCTTTTTGGTTCACAGGAAGAGGCTCCAAGCAGTCGTCGTTTACTGGCTGAGGAATTGAAGAAGTCGAGGATAGGGGCTGAGTTTCGGGGAGAGGACTAAGAGGTGAAACAGGAGGAGATGCTGTTTGAGGTGACTGAGAAGGGAGGAGAGAAGTAGGGGATGAGGGGAGAAGTGAAGGAAGAGAGGAGGATAAAGCTGGTGGGAGTGGGCTTAGAGCTCTTTCATCGTATTCAGCTGATGGATGCCGCAGGACCTCAGTGTAATGGAAAACTGGGGTTGGGAGGTCAGTTGGGGAAAGAGGAAGAGGGGGAGAGGAAGTGTAGCAGGTGGGTGAGTTACGCTCTAAAGAAGGACTGGGGCTGAGGGACTGCAGACGATTTTGGGTGCTTTCCACCCAGCGAGAAATCTCCTGGAATAGATCCCCTGTTGCCTCCTCTTCCTCCTGCTCTGCTTCCTCTCCATTCAGCTCTCCAAGGTCCTCTACGCTGCCACCAATAGGACCAACAGGCACAGGCAGGCTGTGAGTGTTACGCTTCCAGTGAGACAGATCCAGGATCAGCTTAGGCTCTGAGTAGTGCTGAGGCTTGCCTTCCCTCCAAGCGATTTTATCCAGATAGGAGGGAGAACCCACTTTGTAGTCACAGGAACGACCACAGTCCAAATCCCCGTAACCCAAAGCACAGGCCCGATCCAGAGAGGAGTGAGAGTTTTCCAGGTTCGCAAGTCGACTCGACGACACCCTTATGAATGCACCTAGTTGGATTTTTGTTAACCTTCCCTATTATTTACTCCCCCCTTCTTTCCTTGTATAATAAACATTACAAACTACTCAAATTGTTGTTAATGGGAAGGATAAGACACGGAGAAATTTCGTAAGTTGTAATTCAACTTTTTCTTTGGGATACGTTCGTGTCAACATTTACAGCATGTACCAGTTGCTTGAATGATGCAAGAAATATGCAATTTTTACATAAACAGTTTAATAAGCAGGATGAGAGAAAGCAAATGTGCTGATAATGGAGCTTAAAGCAGCAAAAGTGAAAAATAGAAAAGTCAACTTTAACGCTAAAATATTTCACAACAACCATCACGTAGGGAAGCACTTTGAATCTAGGACAATATCTAGCGCATTAGCTGCTTTATTGTCCTAGCATCTCTATCTACCAGCTTCATCAAAGGTTGTACCACTACTGCTACTACTGCTACTACTGCTACTACAGGGGAAAATGACAAAACAAATCCAACCTGGGCTTCTTCTAACAGTGAGGCAGAGTTTGCTCGAGGGTCTCTCTGCACCTCCTCCTCCTCTGTGGTGTCACCCAGGTCAGAAGTGACACGGTCAGGAGGCATGCAGTGACACCTCCCACTGGACTGCTGCCAGGACACATCAGTCGATAAACTATTCTCATACCTGCAAGAGGGCAGATATTAAGTGTTTCATTAGACTTAAAACAAAAAGTGCAGAGTTTGTTTATGAGTATGTTTATCTGAATTAGTAATCTTATATCACTAAATTCTCTTTTTTCCTTTTTGAAGCATCAAATTCTGGTATAAAACAAAAAAAAATTTAAACATTGATGTGAACATGCAAATTTCTGAGCTGTAAACCACTGATTTAATGAGAAGTTGAATCAATTTGCACTCTGAGAATTATTTAAGTAAGAGATAGACCTATGTGTTTTCATCAAGGCCGATACCAATACTGAGTATTAATAGTCAAGGAGGCTGATAGCCAATACTTAAAGCAGATGTTCATTTTTAAGTAAAAGTGAAAATAATGGCATCAAAAAGTCTCAGCTCTAGATACATGCCATAGGCTACAACTTAAAATGACTATCAGCACTGAAACAAGATGTTTTTAAATGCTTTTTTCTCAGCTTCCCAATCTGGGCCTGAGCAGGACCAAATTGATTTATGGCACATAGAAGGTTCTATGATGCCAGCTGACAAAGTTTAGCAATGGGAAGAGAGCCAAAATAACCCAGTTTTAAATTGATCTTTTATTGGCTGATGGTTGATAAAGAAAAGACTGATGCTGTTATGTGTCAAATCCCAAATATTGGTCTATCCTTAATTGAAGTACCGAAGTAAAGCACTGCGTACTTTCACTGAAATACACTTAAGAGTTACAATGATGAGGAATCAGAATTATGTATTTAGTTTCTTTCAAAGTAAATAAATATAGGTATAAACATTCTTGTATCTGCAGTTTCACACCCAGCATCCAGGACAAATTCTTAAACCAGGAAATCTTGATACAGCAAACTAAAAACATATTGAAAAATATCTCAACTTTCTCATCGATGTATAAAATCTGAATCTCCTCACCTCTCCCATTGGATGCTGGAGGCCTGACTGTTGCTGTTGCTGAGACTCTGCTCAGTGATGAGGCTATCTGCCAGCTCGTCCTCGATGCGGAAAGGGTGTGACGAGGTGGGCTCATCCTCTGGGCAGGAGTACTGCAGGAGGAAGGGATGGGTCAACGCTGCTTCAGCTGTCAGACGGTCCATGGGGTTAAAGGTCAAAATGCGCTCCAGGAAGTCCACAGCTAAGGAGAAAAGCAAAGATTAACTGTAGTGTATACAAATACGACAGCTGGAGAGAGACAGGAAATGCATGAGGTAGAGAGTGAGGAACAACAAACGGCAAATAATTTTGGTTTGGGGATGAATTGAAGCCTTGCCTCAACTTCAATCCCCAAAAATGAGTCAAAATTATCACAGGAATTTAAGTCCTGGTGTACTTGTTTTGATGGAGTTTTTCTTTAATTACCTTGAAACTGCATTTTAAAATATTGTTGAATGTTCACCATACATCGGTGCATTGAAGAGTACACAAGTCTATATTGCTACATTGTGAGTTTTTTTTAAAGATGATTAATTTCAGTGTTTATATTTTATTTATTTTTTAATTTCATTTTTTTAATATTTTTTTAAAAATTTATTTTAGTTTCATTTGTCCCTTTTTTTATACCGTGTGTGACCTTCCTATTCTCCTATCGATTCAATATCATCTGCTCACCTTGAGCATCCACCTCAGGCAGCAACTCTGAAAAGGGCTTCTTGACTCTCCACCCATGACTGACGTATGAAGGCATCACCTGGGAGAGGATGAAATTGAGGTTAAACATGGACTCAACTGAATTCCTGCTTTAAATGAAATAGTGATTAAAGCAGCAGGCAGGCAGGGCGCTTGCTGGAAGTGGTTTTGTATGCATTTAACCTCGCTTGCAGTCTACACTCCTCAGCTCTAAAGCAGCACACAGAACATGACAACGACACCCTGTTCCATATTTAAACAGACATATGAGGAGCTGCAACCACTGAAGCGTCACCTGTAGCAGGTCCTGTCGGTCCTCGTCTCTCAGCACAGGCACTGTGTTCAGAATCAGCTGCATCTGCTCAAGCTCATGGGCTCCTGGGAGAGGGAGCCAGCCAATCAGGGATAAGCAAAGGATATGCAGGAGGGTGGGTGACATAAGCAGAGAAAAAGATGACCAATTAGAGTCAAACAGGAATACCTCAGAGGTTTGAGCTGTCAGGTGAAAGAAATAGCAGGGTACTGAAGGCTTAAAAAATCCGGCTGAATGACTCATTCTATAGTAAACCAATAAAGGTTATCTACTGAAAAAAATGTGTGTAGACTGATCACTGTCAAACCAGAACAATACAGTTTAGATTTTTCATTTGGACCTTTATTTCCCCTCTACCCTGTGATTGTTGAACCAACTAAGTAGGAGTAAACTTAACCTGGGTGACCAAATGTCCTCTTTTACCTGGACATGCCTTCTTTTTTGGCCGTAACTTTATGCTTTATTCCAGACCCATAGGTTCATGCACAGCAAATTGGACAGTGTTCATGTAACTCTATAGGAGTTAACTTAACACCGGTTTCGGTGATCATTTGGGTCCAAGTTCTCAGTGTTATTTTAACACTGAGCACCGGAGTTAAAATTTTAACACTAAATAAGAGTTAAAATTAAAACACCCAAAGTGTTGGTATACTCACACCTATAGGCATTATGTAAC